>JAUBOD010000445.1:8465708-8482278 GCA_032353885.1 Nothura maculosa
GAGAGGCTCTGCTCTCCCTGGGGCACGGCCAGAGCCCCGGCACCATGTGGGCACGGTCTCTGTGTGGAAACAGGCCGGGTTTTGCCTTGCCTGGTCAGAGCTTTTGTAGATCTCCTGTGTGCCCTAAGAAGTTGTTTGTGTCCATGCTAATCATAGGCTGTGTTGTTTCTTTAGTCTAAATGTGACTGAAACACGACCGAACACGCGTGCCCTGCTCCTGCAGCGCGGGCTGCAGCACAGCCGGCATGTGACTCGTGGTGATGGGACCGTGCCACCCTCAACGCAGAAGGGGTGCTCACACGCTTACACGAGGCTTGACAGACGAATCCTGCACATAGAATCACAGAATCCTTAAGGTTGGAAGGGACCTCCAGAGGCCATGTAGTCCAATCTCCCTGCTCCAGCAGGGACACCCAGAACACAGGGCACAGGGCAGCATCCAGGTGGGTTTGGAAGATCTCGAGAGGAGACTCCACAGCCTCCCTGGGCAGCCTATTCGAGTGCTCTGTCACCCTCACTGTTGAAACCTTTCCTTAAGGTCCCATGGAACTTTTGATGCTTCAGTTTGTGTCCGTTACATCCGATTGTGTTTATAGGAGCAGTATCTGACTATGCCCCTTTGCTCTATGCATCTGTGTACGTGCACAGCCACAGAGGCTGTTTGAAATGCCGGCAGGCTGACACGTGTGCCTTTATAGTGGTTCGGAAGCGGGAATGGCAGCTAAGCTGCCCAATGTTAGCTCCGAATTATGCTTCCATTTTAGGCATCTACTAAACAAACCTTTGGTTTTTTTTAATCATGCTGTTATATAATCAGTCAAGAGAGGTAGATGCTCTTGAAAGCCTCCAGAGGGAGAGCCTGCTCACTGAGCTGCGTGCCTAAATGTAGGCACGCTGCTTCTGGACATGTCCAAAGACATCTTTAACTTGGTAACTATGGGGGGACTCGGCTGCTCTGGGGACACCGCTTCACAGAGCACCTCCAAAATGGGCCCCAGTGGGCTGCATCTCTTGGAAGCAGCAGGACGCAGGAGAAGCAGCAGCGCTGGGGCTGCTTTGCTGCAAAAACCCTTTATTTAGGAGGGTTTCATTGCTGCCATGGTGTGGGACTTGGTGCGAAGCTGCCTCTGCTGCTTCTCCTTGAGAGACTATGGCCATCCGTGTGGATACTCACACCACACATGCAGCAAGAAAATGATTTATTACCTGCTTCTGAAAATGTTGAGCTTTCTGCTGATGTGATTAAATCTTCATTTTCCAGAACACTATCTTTATGATTAAACAGCGCTCATATTAAAAAAGTCTTTCCCTAGGGCACTGACTAAAAAAACTCTTCTGTCCTCTACAAGTGTTGTAGTCAAAGGTTTCTACTCTGTTGCTTGCTAAAACTGAGTCCATAAGAGCTATTTCTACTGCAGGTGAGCCATGTCAAAGCTTTGCTCTGGGAAGCTGGTGTGAGCTTCACTAGGTCCGATGACACAGTTAGCTGCCATGGTTAGAAAGTGGCTCTGCATTTTATTTCCCTGACCTTGCTGGGGGTCTTGGCAGTGCTGATGATCCTTTTTTTTTTTCATTTTGGATTGCAATGGAGCCCTAGAGGACTGCTGCAGTATCTGGAAAGATGTGCAATGGATGCCATCGCTGCAAGGTAGTCCAAGCTCATTGTGGACACCTGGCTTTTTGTGCCTTTTCCAGGAAACTTTTACCATCCTACTCAGCTCAACAGCAGTGGACCCTACACAAGGACCTACTTTCTCCATGAGTATATAATTTTCCTTTACAGGTATGTAATGAAAATGACATACAGCCTAATTTAGTGCAATGTGATATAACTTTTGACACTGGGAATCAAAGTCAATGACTGTGAAACTGCCGTTGGCCATCAGAGGTATCACAGAGAGAAAAATGAAATAACATATTCTGTCAATATTGCACGTGCTTTAGGAAGGATGAAACATTGTTCACTTTCTTGTCTACTTTTCCTAGGGCAAGGAAGCATAATTCGGAGCTAACATTGGACACCTTAGCTCCCACTCCCTCTTCTGAACCACTATAAAGGCACATCCTGCTGCTGCTGCCTGCAAAATGTCAGCCCACCAGTTAGCTCAGCAAAGCCTTTCAACACAGCGCTGCTGAGCTGGTCCTAATTCAAGTGCTAGCACAAATCAGCTGCCCTCCTAGGGCCGAGTGGCCGAGAAGAAATAGCAGCGCAGGCCTGCACCTGGATCGGTGCTGGTAAAGCTGCCTCATTAGGTCAGGTGTTTGATGCCTGGTCTGCAGGGTGGTTTTCCTCTCTGCCGCGGCAGCCCTGGCCCCTGCTGCGGTCGCTTCCCTGCCGCCTCGGCCACCCTGGATCCGCAGGCCTCCTCACGCGCCCCGCTCGGCTCCGCTTCGGCCCTGCCCTGGCCTTGTCTCTTACTGTTCCAATCTGGGTTTTCAAAGCTGGTCTCTATGTGTCTTCATTCCTTCATGCTGTTACAAAAGCTGTTAGAGGGGCTTTGCTAACACCTCACAGACAAGTTCAATCTTTTTTTTTTTAAAAAAAAATACTTGCTTAAAAATATTTTTTTCTCCCATGATTTTTTCTATTCTCATTTTGGGAAGACATTTGTATCTTACGAATAGTAACTTCTAGTGTCGTTTAATATTCAGTTTGGCTTTTCTGCCTCCGCAGGGGTTCAGTTTCCTCTCGGCTAAGAGAGAAAATCTAGGTGAAGATGTAATGCGGCTGGACAATCGGCCGCTAAAAATAGTTTGCTAAAGGTTTGGGCAATGCAGAGACCTCTATAAAAATCAGATTTGCAGACGATGTGTATTTGCTCTGAGTAGTTTGCTTAATCCTTCATGCTCTGCTAAATGATTTACCAGGGCTGCTGCTTAATGAACCTTCCTGCATCTAGTATTTTCTCCTGTCATCAGCAGTCATCAGACTTGTAAATACCAAGCAATGATGACCTCTGTCTTGTTCTGTCTCATGATACTTGTGACGTATTTGCTTAAGGATGAAATGATACCAGCATCTGGTATTCAATGGTAAATGAAATAAAATAACCGTGGGGTGAAATTGAAATCTGAGGGGTGTTTGTTAGAAAAGGAGTTACCAGAATTTGAAACCCACTTCATTCAGCAGTGCCTCCTGCTTCGCTGTGTCCTGCAGGTGGGAACAGCAAAACCCTCTGGGCAGAGCCAAATTCTTGCATCTCTAGCCCAGGATTTTACTCAAAACTCCTGCTGACTTCAGCCTGAGAAAATGTTGGCTAGATGCAGAGCAGGGATTTCAGCATTTGGCTCTGGGATTACAAGATCATCAGCCCACGTGTAAAAATTGTATGGATAGGAGGAAGCGTATTGACATTAAATAGTGGTGCAGCGCAAGAGCAGGTTAGGAGCTATACCTTAAGTTCTGCTTATAAGCCATGTTTGACTTTTAAGAGTAAGTTAAAATTACCCCCATTTAGCCCTTTTTACCCCTTTTTCTCATGCCCTGAATTTCTGAGCTGTTTTTATAGGTAAATCAAGATTACTATATGGTTTTTAATTAGTATATCCATTACCTTCCTATGTACGACCGTTCCTGCCTTCCTTTCTATTGCCTCTCTACATGCTGTATTTTTTTATGTGTCTGACATCCAAATCCTTTCCTTGACTCCCTAATCTGCTCCTGCAAGGTAAAATTCTGGGTGTTGTTGTTTGCTCTCATTTTTTGGTATGTCTTAAAAGGGTGTTTTCTCACACTAATCGGTAGTTTCCATTTCTATCCTGCAAGAAACACGTCAGGGTTTTTGATGTGTGTTGCAGTTAGCACCAAACAGTTTAGTGATGGCAAAGAGTGATGGTGAGAAAACAGAGAAGAGGAAACCCTGCAGAGGCCGGGAGCTGTTGCCCAAACAAGGTTGGGCTGTTTTCTGAGGCTTCCAAAACACAGTGTCAGTGTAACATGCCAGCTATTGCTAAGGATGATCAGAGCTATTATCTTGAGGAGATTTAGCTATTGAAAAATTAGCGAAGGATATAATTACACTGATTGTTAGCTGCATACCAAATGATCTGCGGCAATAAAATTACTAACTGTTAAGCTCTAAAAAGCCTGTAAACTAATAAGTTCAGGGTAGCTGTTCAGAACACTGTCCTTGAAGTTAATGTAATGAAAGTCCTAATGGGCATAGTTAATGTTCCAAACTTGACTGGCAGCCCAGGTTGCTCTGCGCAGGTTCATCCAGGCTGCAGTCGCTCGCCATGGGCAGGCAGGTCGGCTGGACCGGGAGCAGGAGTCTGTAGGGAAGGGCTGGTGCCTCCAGAGGCTGGACACATGGTCGCCCTGGTGCCTTTCCGAGATCTGAGCCATCCAAGGAAGCCTCAGGATGGATGTCCCAGGGCCTCACTGTCACCTGGATGTTTATTCAGCGCTCAGCGGAATGGGCAAAAACATTAGCCGTCCCCTCTAGCAGCTAAGGCTGCAATAGGAGCACACACAAGCTTTACATTAACCATCATTGCTGCTAATGAGTGAGGAATGGGGCATGGGTGAAGGTACCTCAAAGTGCTAAATGTGGCCAAATCCAGAGGCTTCCCTTTCCCTTTTCCCATGCCCTCTTCACCGCTTCCTCACATTGGGCTGCCAGGCTGCTCTCTGTTGCCCCACTTGCTCTTTCCAGCTGAGCGTGGCTGCCGTGGGGTGATCACTTGGCACGGCACTTTGGCTCCTGTCGTTACTCTGCTGCTCCCCAGCTCCCATGGCAAGTGACGTCTGATGCAAGGTGATTTTGCTGGTGCAGGTGTCATTGCTGTGACGGGAGGTGCAGCAGCGAATTAGGTAGAACTTCTTGCTGTGGATTCCAAGGTGTGAGCACGGGCTGTAGCCTGGGCTCGTGCTGAGCGCTCCCCCCTTGCCTGCTGCCCCCCTCGCCGAGCAGCGACGCTGCAGAGGGAACTGAAGCAGCCAGTGATGTCCCAACACTTGCTGTTTGACTTGGGGAAATGACCTGTCATTACAGCTTTATCTTAATTGGGTGGTTAATTACAGGCATTCTGCCTTTGTGCGGTTTGTCTTTGGTGAAATATTGCCCTTTTTTCGGTGTCCCCTGTAGACAAGCTCTCCGGTGACTCTTGCTAATAACCTCATTTCTATGACACTGCCAAGGCCACTGGAGCCCACAAGCAGAAGCTATAGATCAGTTTCTACTTGTACTTAAAAAACAGATAAGGTAAGTTTATAATTTAAAACCCTCCTGAGGGAGAGATTAGTCTTGCATGGTCTGGTAGCTCTCCCTGACCTTGCTGATGGAAAGAAGATGACCCAAAGGGAGGCTGATAAAGAAGTGTATTAGCCCCCAAATACCTCTTATTAAAGATGTGTTTTCACATCATGAATACGAATAGATACTATTACTTGATGTCCTATTTTTAAAGACAAGAAAAGGAGCAGTCTAAACCATTTTTATTTGTAAAGTTATATTATTATGTATCAGTGAAGAAGCCTAGAAAATAAATGTTTAGGAAAAATATATAGAAATATCATAGACTACCTCCAGGTGTAATACAGTGCTCAAGCAAAGGTGACCCAGCCCAATGGGATCCATGGGATCGTGGCAGTCTGTCGGCTGAAGCTGCTCCAGGGGGCTGGGTGTTTGCTTGCTGCCTCCGGTGCTCGGTTAAATGTCCCTCAGCCGGTGAAGATGGTGACTCAGGAAGGTCTGCAGTCATTCTCTTTGTAAGTAAATACATCTGTTCTTACTCCAGAATCCCTTTGTTCTTCCCACACTGTCCATTTTACAGGAAATAACAAAATTTATGCTGTGTCATCATTGACCGACAAGTGTCAACCCATTGTGAATTAATATAAATATATTGTACCATCTGTGAGTCCATGAATATTTAGATGAAGTTGGAGATGCTTTAAGATATAAACAATAAACACCAGTTGGATGGCTCTTTATGGACATGGGCATTTCCCATCTGGGACTGTTTGGAGAAATTCATGGTGGGGCTGGTACAATGAGATAGCATTTGTCTGCATCTCCTGTGCCTGGAATTGCTATTTCTCTCTGTCCTGCCCATTTACATGCTGAGCCAGGTGCTTTTTGAGGTCCCTCCAGAGAATGGAAATGCTTCCATCTGGCAAAGTAGTATGATCTTTGCAGGAGAAAGGGCATTGGGGAAGAGAAATCCAAGCATAGCTGGATGTCATGGTGCTGTAAGGCAGCATTTCCCGTCGCTTCCTAGCAATCCTTGAACTTACGGACAGAGCTACCCCTGGGAAGCCCTTGGCTGTCCCTGGTGAACACTGTGTGGGACTCGCTGCTCTGCAGTCACACTGGCCCCAGGGCCACTGGCCTCTGCCCTCGCGCAGGGATGCAGATGCAGGGATACAGGGATGCAAGGATGCTCTAGTGCTGCCGGAGCGGTGCCTGCTCTGGAGTTGCTGCTCTGTATCTGGCACCCCTCTCTCTAAGACTCAATACCCCTTTGATCACGATTGAACTCACTAGGAAGGAGTTTAGTGTTTTAAAAGCCAGGCAGGAGTGGGGATGTTACTGGCTGCCCTTCGAGCATGGCTGCTCCGCTGCCAACAACCTGGTTTTATGCTGAGGTAACATAAGCCAAATTCCCCAAGTTTTCTAGTGAAGAAAGTCACCCCAAACTGCAACAACTGCACTACCCCGACCCGCTGTTACCTCCTCTCCCAACCAAAAAGCCAAGTTTGGAAAGAAATTGTCTTGGTCTAGTTTAATAACAGTTTATTGGTGAATCCAACCTGGCTGTTTCTCATCACCTTTATGTCTCTAATTGCTTATTCACAGGTGGTTTTGTGTACAGTGTAGAGTTTTCCAGCGTTTCCCTTTTTCCTCTTGGTAGAAGAGTACTGTTTGTTTACTCGGTCCTCCTCAAGTAGTTTGGGTCACTTCCATTGTTTCTGCTGGTTGGGTCATTTCTTTTATGGTGAATTTCCTCTGGCTCTGCTACCAAGTGCCTGTGTCTCATTTAGCAGCCTGCTCCTAGCTCCTGTTCCAGCACCATTTAAACATGTTCAGAATCTGGTCACAGCTCATCCTTTTAGGAAGGCTTAAGTAATAAACACCTTGTCTTCTAAATTCCATCTGCCATTTTTTCACCATTCTTGTTTAAGACCAGTGAAATACTCTTCACCCTTTATTTTGAGTGTATGCATAAAACCTTTCAGTATTGCTTTTTTTGTCCCTTGCTGATTGCAGCTCATTTTATACCTTAGACTTTGTGACATTCTCCGTAAATCTCCTTGAGTTATGTTCAGTGAGTGTCCATGTTTCCATTTTTAAAGAGTTCGTTTTTGATTTTCAGGTCATTAGCAAACTCTTCATGTTCCTGATATTGATCATTTATACTTCTTATCTTTCCTCTGCGGAGGGATAACCTGCTGCAGTTTTAAAATAGAACATTGCAGTATTCTCATCCAAAAATGTCAAAAGGGTATTTCAGCACTGTCTGAACTTTTTTCCCCCAGTTTTCTTATATAAATAAATGAATATATATATATATATATATATAAAAATAAAGAGATTGCAGTAAATCATCCCAATCTCAGAAGAAGATTAATTTTGACAGGCTGAGTATAAGGCTAAAATATGATTTCATCAATCTTTTTCAACTAGCTGCTTTCTTAATAATAGTGTTTCAAAAACAGACACAAGCTGGAGGGACAGGAGGGAAGATAAAGAGGATTGAAACCTGTCTGAGTGCATCTAACAGGGCAAGAACATCAGAGAGTGCTCCGTAACTGCAAGGCTATAAAAGACTTACAATTCTGACCAAGAAAGTCATTCTCGCCTTCTGTGGCATAAAAGTACATGTGGAAGATTCATATCAAGGAACAAGCTTTCTGCCCTGAGGCCCTTTCCGTGGGGAATGCAGATCATTAGGGCTGTTGTACCAGATGGCATGACTGTAAAAGCTTTTCTATATGCCCTAGTTATCCCTCAGAATCTGGCAGGCCTTTTTCATAGAACTGTGTACTTTTTTCCTGGACAATTTAGTTTCTTTATATCTGGTTAAATGGTGAATTTTCTTGGGTGAAGAGAGCCCAAATCAGAATAAATCAGTCAGTGGGAGCTATCAGAACAGTGAGAAATGGTTTATAGGAGACAGCAGAAATTAGACCCACAAGACGCATATCTGATTATTAGATATTAGTTATCATTGGAAATCTGTCCTTTTGCTGATCTGTTCTCTAACTTGTATAGACTGTAACTATAACTTCTTGTTATCTGTTGTAGATCCCTATTCTGCAGGTTCTTGGTCAGAATCTGGGCCATAACCAGCTGTTTCCTGCCCTTGCAAAGCCCCTCACTGGCTATGAGGACCCCCTGTCCCACTGCCCTCTGTCTCAAGGCCAGCACTGGCTCCCCAGTCAGGACCAGGACATCTTCCTGCAGCCCATCTCCTCTGCTGTAGGTATGCTGATTAATATTTGAATCCTTGAAGGGCTTAGAAAAGTTTCACAGAGTCTTGCGCATCTTGGTAGGAGCTCTTTCAGGCACTAACAAGTTTGCTAACAGATACAATGCATGAGACACAGGTCTAAGGACAGCCTATAGGCCAAACACTGCAGGGTCACCTCTAAGTTTTGGTATCTTATATGAGGGAATCTTTACACTATAGCAAAATCTTTCCACGATTAGAGTCTTTGGCTCCTCTCACCAGTACTAGAAGTTGGTTTTGATCTATTTTGATCTATTTCCTTGAAATTTTTCTTCACTCTGGCACTTCCAAATCTCCATGATTACTACAGCAGATAAGAATCATGAGTACATTAATGGCCTTTGCCAGGTTGTCTTTGTTCTCCTGCTTGGCAAAGTTATGCAATTGCCAGTAGCCCTTAAGTCTCTTCCTTCTTCAGAGCAAATGCTGAGGCCCCGTGTTCAGCTGCCCCAAGGGAAGGCTGCAACGTGGCTGCGACAGCCCTTCAGGCAGGGGCTGCTCCTGGGGGCTGTGGAGAGCTGCACAACCCCAGCTTGTTCCACAGACACCATTTCAGTTCTGCACACATTGGCAGGAAGAAACAGGCAATACCTGGTGGGATGGTGTCTCTGGGAAGCTGTGCAGCCGAGAGCACGTTGCCTCGCACAGGCTGTTGGACCACGTCCCTTTACAGGCTACGTGGAGCCCAGGAGCCAGTGGCGGAGCAACTCGGGTGTGATGGCAAGTGTGGAGTGACAGATGCAGTGGAAGTCCTGGCCATATGGAGAGTTCATAAAGGCAGGCTGAGTACATGGGTTTATACAGATAGCTGAAACTATCATCAGGCAGGAGAGGACTGTGTGGTTGATGTAAAGAAAAGGGTTCCTTGGAAGGTCAGCTGCTTGATGCAAAGTAAATACTTCCAAACTCCACAGCATATTTCAATTTAAATTATTAGCATTAGCTAAAATGGACTTCTTATATTTAGTGAATGTATTTATATGAGTTGTAAGCTGTAAACATTAAAATGATGCCCAGCTCCACTGATTCTCACCTGCATTTATATATTGTGGATGATGTCTCTCAAAACGGGGTGAATGATGTAGGGAAGAGGTCTTCCCAACTAGCTTGTTGTGTGTGTGATGCGCAGTGAACCTCTTGCAGTTCCCAGAAGGCACCTCCAGACTCCCGCTGTGATGGATGTTGTCACTTCCCAGGGCATGTTTCTTAGTGGGGCACTCAGCTTTGCCTCGTGCTCTGCTAAGGCACTCGAGGCGGCTGACGTTCGACACAGCTCGTGGCCTGGTGTGTCTTAGCTCTGCATTTCAAACCAGCTGTGACTTAGCTCACAGCTCAAAGCAGCTGAGAACATCAGACTACCTTAGAGTTCAAGCCAGATGGGGCTCGGCTGAGTTTCTGAGAACAGCTGGCATCTCAATTGAAATAACTCTTGCAGCTAATCAGAAAAAGCTTGAAAGATCAAATTAAAAAAAAAGAATTCTGAAGCCTCCTGCATTTCTCTGACGGAAGTATCTGACTGATATAGCTTTCCTGAGCTGTATCAGATTGGATGTGTTTGTTTTTAACTCACATTGCATGCGATTCTATTATGTATTAAAATATTTACCTACTAGAGAAGATGGAAAAGTCACTATGCTCTAAGGGATCATACTGAGGTAAATGTCAAGGCTGCATGATAAGAGAGTCTCTCTGCCAGGGCTTTGCATTGTGGAATCAAAGCTCAGCTCAGGGATAAGTGTAAGAGATAGGTGGGCATCAGCAGTGAGACACTGACAGAAAGAAAAATGATGTTCACGTGAACATTGAAAATAGTTACTTAAGAGGCATTCATTGGGCTGAATTTTGCCTGACCTGAATATCTACAGCTTATATGAAGCTGGTCAGAGTTATCTGATTCTGTGGGTAATCTTTAGTCCTGGTTTAATATAAAAATCTCTCTGCTGTTAATAGTTTTTGCTTGTGTAGATTGTTGACCTTATAGTTACATTCACTCATTTCCAGGAAAGTTTACCTATGGCTGCTAATCCTTTTTTTGGTGAAAGGCCTGTCGAGTTGCTATTGTAGCTCTGTCAAAAAATGGCAGTTTATCCAGACTGGAGCTACACAAAATAAAGTTCCCTCTCCGTACAACTCTGGTACGTAAGTGGGGGGTTATGAAACCCCCACTGGTTTCATTAGCAGGTTTATTGAACTAAGCATCTAAATGGACGCTTAGTTTTGTGAGTGAGATGGACTGCCTTCCTGCTGAGAAACTTCAAAATCTGCCTGCACGTAAAAAAAGTGTATTTGAAGAGTTTGAAATGTGCTGCCATTCAACTTGCTACTAGAGCCCTTGTTCTCTTGTGCTAAGGGAACAGAAACTGTGATTGACCTTCAAAATAACCTTTATCATTGATGAGATGACCTATCCTCTTAGCCGTCTCATCACTAAATTTCCTAAGCCTATAGGGAAAAAAATTTAAAAAAACTTCAAATGAATTTTGTTAAAAAGAACCGGACCTCTTCCTAGCACTATCTGATTTCATTATTTTTCCCTGTGTTACAAACTTACAAGACTGTTTTTTGTTTGTTTGTTTTGTAGAGGTTATTAGCTGATTAACCTTGCTCACATTGGAAGCCAGTGTAACATTTTTCACCACAGAGCATGTCCTCAGGTTTTGGGTTCATTTTAAGCGTAGCACAAGCTGATAAGAGTTGAAAGGATGGAAATGAGGAGGGAACAGTAAAAAATTTGTTCCTTAGACTCTCTGTGCAGCACAAGCTGAAATAACTTGGATAGAGCATTTAAAGAAGCAAGAAATAGAAATAAGGAAAATATTGTGTGCCTGAGTTCCCTATGACCCAAAAGCAAAGACGAGAAAGAAAACTTGTTTGTATGGTAGAAAATCACATTTTGCCTGTCATGCTTTTCCCGGAGGAATGCTTGGAAACAAGGAGGCCTCCGTCAGCATTTGTGGGAGCCCCAAATCAGGGAGCGACGGTGTCCAGAGCCTAGAAAGTGCCCTGGCAGTGCAGGGCTCCAAAGCCACATCAGTATTTTGCAGCTTATGGCAGTCAGGTGTCTTTGTAGTAACTGCATTTATTTACAAAAGATATCCAGTAGTTAAATCTAGCTCTATACTTTGATTTTGGTTTGTTTTTTCCCCTCTGATTTCCAGGTCTTCCTGTGATTTTTTTCCCTGGGTCATATCTCCTCAGTTTGTGCCTCTGCTTCTCTAGTTTCCTTGTTTTACTGTCCCTTGTATTCCCCTACTCCTCCAGCCTCTGCTAAAGCAATAGTCTCCCACAGAATGATAATTATGGAACTGTTCAGATGATGATGCGCCTGGAAAGTAATCATTTTGCCTTAGATTTATCCCAAGTGATGGATGACTTCTAAATTCCCTGCTCTTCTTGGTTAGATACAGAGTCTGTACCGTTCCCTGAGGGGAAAGGTGCTGCAAAGCCAGGCAGCCTGTGGCACAGCTGGTATTTCCCATGTCCTCAGCTAACACTGTGTAGTTAATGCTCCTCAGCCAGGGAGCAGAGCCTTAGGTTGTTCCTCGCTTTTGCAAGCTGTTGCAAAGCCCAACTTCTGAGCTGCAACCGCTCTCGCAGTAGGAAATCTTACAATGTGAGTAAAGGTTAAAGTATGTGAGCCTAAGAAGCAGCGCTAAGCCTTATACGGGAGCTTATGGATCTGTAAAGTACACAAAATAGCTTAAAACATTTTCCAAAGGCATATCCGTAACCCCTTATCTGTATTAATATTCCTCAGGAGCTGTTTTCCCCTGGACTTAGTGTAGAGGGGCAGGGAAGCTTAGTGCAAGCAGCTAGGCTGTCCCAAACTGCTGGCTATCAAAAAGATGTAAGCTGCTTTAAATAGACTGCTAGGAATCTGGAAACTTTAATCACCAAGCTTGCTGCAAGGCCTTTGCAATCTCTGCATTTATCTGTATTCCTTTCGCATCCTCTGGAGCGAGAGATAAGGGCTGATAAAACCTCCTTCTACCCCACCAGCTTCCCTAAAAGTGCTGCACAGGATTTGTGCAAACAGCCCTGACTGGAAGCTGGTGCCAAGGCTGCCCGTGCACAGTGGACAGCCTGTTTCCGAGAGCAAATAGGTAGTGAAGAGTCAGGGTTAGGTACCTGTTTTCTGAATAAGCAGCGCATGGAAACGGTTGAGTGCAGGAAGAGTGGGTGGTTCATTAAGTTTTGAAGCCAAGGAAGTTGAAATTACCTCGTGGCTGCAGCCTGGGCCATTTGCCCTGGCTTTGGGCCACGGGCAAATTCAAGAAGGAAGTGATGTCTATGACAGACACTGCATAATACCAATACCTTTAGTAGCTGTGCAATCTTGTTTGAATCTGATTTCTGATATTCAGTGGCATTTTGACTTCCACACTCAGTTGGCTTCATCATTCCCATGAACCTGAACTGTCCAATACACCGGATCCCAGGACAGCCCTGCAGACTCCCCACATTCTGACTGATGCCTTCAGCCAAACACAGCCTGCTCCCGTTTCCTGCTCCCCAACTCCGAGGCTGGATTGAGCAGCAGGCAGAGGTGGGTGCTCAGCTCCCTGCCCGTGCCTGTCCCTGCAGCAGTACCCAGTGCTGTCCCCAGCACCCAGCTGCCTCGGGGGGCTGGAACGGGCCCTGGTGCCGGCTCACGCTGCACCCTCACACCTTCTTTCCATCCACTGTCCAGCTCTCGAGGCATATTTCTTAATAAAACATGAAATGCAACCTGATATTTATTTATTTTAACCAGAAAGGTCAGTGCAAAGGTCCTTTGGGAATAATCTTGTGCATCCCGTATGCAGAGATCTCCCTGTGAGCAGGCCAGGCAGTTTTCCTCCAGGTTGGACCCAGTTTTGGCTGCGTTTCTGCATAAACTGTATCAACTGAAATTCACCTTCGGCTTGCCCATGTGCTAACATCCTCCAGCCCATAGATTTTACATTAATGCTCATGAATTTATGCCCATTTTTTCCCTTAATTTATGCCATCCACGTAAGTTTGAGCTTTTAATGACCAAGGGGCAGCCTAAAGTGAGAGGCTGTTGTCAGTGAGAGCAAGCAAATGACTGGAGTTATCACCTCTCCTGGTCTCTGGCTGGTCCTCTGGGAGGTCACCCATACCTCTCAAGTTGACAGCCAAGAGGTGAATTCACTGCACAGAACATTTTGTTAGTGTTATTTTTTATTTTTTATTTTTTCCTAGAATTTGTCACAACGTCCCAAAGTTGGTTTACATTAACAGAATTTTAAAAATACAGCAATGAAATGTTCTTCGTGCAGCAATAAAAAGAAACTCAGTGTTAGAAAGAATGGGTGCAGCCCACATTCTGCTGCTGTTTGCAAGGTAAGCATTAATTGGCCATAAAGACATGAAATATAATACACACAACAATAAATAATTTGAAAAAGGGCTTCTCATATTTTCTGTATTTATTAACACTGGCCAAGATTCATAAAATATGCAATTTCTACATGTAGAATGCAATAAATATTTCTCACTTGACTTATTAATCCATTTGAGATCATGTGGAGTTTGTGATTAAAATCTCTCAATGTTGTCCTATACATTGTGTTCTTCCTAAAATGACAGATGTTCAGAGAATGATTAGAAAGCAACCAAACAGCAAACATCCATGGGTGTGATCCAAACTGGGAGCAATAAGCACGTCGCAGCGAGGAGCAGCCGTCCGCGGTCTCGCAGTCCTTGCATAACGCCCAGGCACCCGGGCCCTGCAGTGACAAGTGAAGCTAGAAACAACAGCAGTTGCCTGCCTGAACCATCTGTTCTGTTCTGCACTTGCAGTGGAAAAGAAAAATAAAGTGGCATTGGGAAAGTCCTAGTCAACATATTTAGTGAACACGGATATTGGAAGAACCTAAGGTACGTTTAGCTTCTGGATTAGCGTGAGTCCTCACAAAGCAGGTAATGCATGAGCTGGAGCCTGGCATAGTTCTGGGCTTTGTGGGGGCTCAACCTGCAAGATATGGCACATGCAGGTGAATAAGCACTGGCCAACATTTCTCAATGCTGAGGTTATTAAATTGGGTCCGTGAAGAAGTGAATGGTAAACCATAGTGTGAAAGCTTTACCATATGGTGTGCGCTCCCTAAGATTTTCCTCTGTGGTGTTTGGTCTTTCCACGTAATTGTGATAGAAAATCTCAAATACAATTTGTAATGGAGAGAGGTGTTAGTCATATCCCTATAAAAGGTGGCTTTTTATATGCTACTTGTTTATTTAAATTTATTTAAAAGGCCTTGAAAATTTCAAATGCTTCTGCATATGTATAAGCATTTAAGACCCAGATCAGGATTCAGGTTGGATATTCTGATTTAGTGCATTGAATGAGTAATGGAATGAAAATCAGGAAATCTGGGCTGCCTCTCTCATTTTACAGTTTGCTTGTCTAATGTTTTAAATCTGTTTGTGACTTGGTTTCCCTTCCTGTAAAAAGGCAAGCATTTCATATGTCTGTGTTTGTAAAGATTTAAGACTTCAACTAAATTTCCAGTTGTTACTGGAAAGTTTTATTTGCCTCTATTGTTTATGCATCCTAGTCACAGGCTTTCTGAAAGTTGATTCATCAGGTGTGAGATAATTTCAGTTCAAGGACGAGCTGGAAAACCTCAGAATATTTCAGAAAATTTGAAAGAAAAAAAAAGATATAAGATCTAACCACAACATAAAGTCTCAAGCATATAAGCTCATCAAACGAACCAACCTTGACACACTTTACAAATTGAGAACACGTAGTGGAGTTACCCACTCCATGCTCTGGTTTCTCTGTTTGCAGGAAGGGATTAATGGAGCAACCTGCTCCCAGCAAAGCAGCGGGAACGCAGCTGGGTCAGAGCTGTGCAGTGTTTTGAGGCTGAAAATTGCTGATCATTTGCATTGGATTCTCACAGTAAGTGAGAATGGAGGATCTGAGACCTCCATGAAAAAAAGCTTGGCTTTGAATGTGTATTTGCAGGAAGATTGAGGTTGTTCCAGGTGATCTGCTCCCTTTGGCATTTTCTGACAGGTTTGCGGGCCCTGGTAACAGACACCAGGACTGGCAGACAAGCAGCAAAGGCCTTGAGGGAAAATACAGTGAAAGATACAGCTCATGATGGCAACTGAGGAAATTCGGGTGCAGATTCCCAGCTCTTCCTGCTCCTGGTTCCTGTAGGTGGGTCGCACACATCATCCCTCGTGCTGGGGGTCTCCCAGTCACACGTGTTGGGCTGCAGAAACAGAAGGCAGTGAAATCGAGTCCAGCTCAGGTAGGTGAGCTCATGGGGCATGTGCTTTTCTATAGCGAGTTCCATGCAGTGATAATAAGCAGGCAAGTAACATTGCAACCTACACCTTATTTACAGAATAAAGCAGCTTTATTCCTGTGAGGGCAGAGCCAAGTATTTTACGCACAAGCACAGTCTGCGCTTTCCAAACGAGCTGTTGCTATAATTCTGCCGCTTGGTAGCAAGAACTCAATAGCATAATTACAGGTAAGGAATAGTGGTGCTGGGAGGAGGTGGTGGAAGGGATTTTAGCAAATAAGCATTGGATGGGAGCTCCTAACCAAAGCCACGCTTCCTGCTGCTCCTCAGTCTCCAGGAATCCCAGAAGGAAAACTTCCAAACCTAAGAACATAAAATGACCGTATCATAAATAAGAGCGTGTAACATAAAGTGGAGTGGACTTAGAAGATACTCACAGGAGGCCTCTGCTCCAAGTTCAAGGCAGGCCATGGCCATGGAGGTAGCTCTGAGCAAATTATATGGAAATGAAATGAAAGTAAGTTTGGGTTTAAGTTAAGGAGACAGCTGTATTGGGCTGCTTTTGTCTTTTCACACTCTAAAATGATTGAGGAAAATTGGCCTCTGGGCCTGTCCGATGCTGTGGTTTCTCATCCTGTCTCCATTAGAATCACAGATTCACAGGATGATTAAGGTTTGAAGGGACTTCTAGAGAACATCCAATCCAACCCCCTGCTCCAGCAGGGACACCCAGAGCACAGGGCACAGGGCGGCATCCAGGCGGGTTTGGAAGACTCCAGAGAAGGAGACTCCACAGCCTCCCTGGGCAGCCTGTGCCAGGGCTCTGTCACCCTCACAGTGAGGAAGTTCCT
>JAUBOD010000445.1:8497215-8514415 GCA_032353885.1 Nothura maculosa
TGCATGGACTTGAGTTTGGAATTGGACTGCATCGCATTCACACACTGGGTATTTGCCAGCACATTACTCCTTCTGCCAAGAAGCAGCTGGACATGATCTTTTTCCTGCAGGTAGAGGCTTTGTTTATAGTACTGAAGATGGTGAAGAATGTGTACTGAAAATAGTGTATTAAATCACTTGCATTTGGGCTATGAACTTGTTCCTTGTCAGTGTAAGGGATGCAGCTCTTGTAGAGATGCAGAGATGTAATTCAGCTGTGGAGTAACATCCCCAAAGCTGGAAATCCAGCTACTCCATGCTCTCCAGAGCTTCTCTCTTCTTCAGATGAATATATTGAAGAAAGCCTAATCAAGCAAGACATAAAGCAACATTTTGTCATTGCCCTTCTTCAAAGACACACATCTGTTCTGCAGCACTAGTTCAGAAACAGAGTAGTTGAGCAGAGCACCCAGACAGCAAGAGTTGCTGCAACAGGTAGTTTCTCTGGGATTTTCATCAACTAAGTGCAATTGAATATGCTGGGATTCCCATTTCCCTAG
Source organism: Nothura maculosa (assembly GCA_032353885.1). Taxonomy (NCBI): domain Eukaryota; kingdom Metazoa; phylum Chordata; class Aves; order Tinamiformes; family Tinamidae; genus Nothura; species Nothura maculosa. The sequence goes on from JAUBOD010000445.1 coordinate 8,497,755, forward strand.
TGGTTGCACAGTTTGGGGATGAGGGAAGAAGGGATTATTATGGTGTTGTCTCAATGAGCTCGCCCTGTTAGCACTTTGCTCATGGTCATTGATGAGGTCTATCCTGTTGCGTGGTGCTAATCTGGTGATTTCAGGTAAAATATGAAACTATAAATGAAATTGGGCAATTTACCTTATGAATACAGGTGACCGCCTCCAGAGCGCTGGCTGTGGAGATGCTTCTCCTTACTGGAAATGAAGCATAGTGATGTATATCACAAGCCACGGATGCTCTATTTGGCCATAAAAAAAATTCAAAAATATCCCTGATATCCAATGTGTTAAATGGCCCATGTGGAATAAAAGCCATTTTCCTTCTGTTAGCACCTTGGCCCACGTCCTACCACCTGCTGCGAAGGCCACGTCAGCACATGCTGCGCGACACGAAGGCTGGCACTCGAGCGGCACCGGCACCGCGTCGCTGCTCCCACCGCAGAGACGTGCGGGGCCACATGGGCAGCAGCTGCTGCAGTTATTAAGTTGTTCCTAGCACCCACAGTTAGGGAAGAGCCCCCAGTTCTCTAGCACTGGCACGAACAGCGAGTTGTTCTCTTAGTGCTTGCTCGGGGAAAGGGTTTTGTCTCTGGGGTCTCCACAGCCCTCATGTTGGGACTGGGCAGGCTGGCGGTGGGTGCTCGGCCTTCGGAGGGACCGTGCGGGGGGCACAGCTGGGCCTGTGCAGAGCGTGCAAGGCTCGACTCAAGGTCTGAGTCAGGCCTTGGCCCTGCTCCGCTGCCAGATCCAGGCGGCGGATCTGGAAGCAGAAGCCTCATGGCTACATTTAGTATCATGGATATTAAATCTGTTCTGCACTAACTGCTTCTTCATGGGGTCAAACCATTGTGGAAAGTACTTGTTGGGAAAGCACTACAAGACAGCCCTGTCTGAAAAATAAAAAGTGTGGGGTCTTTGGGATAAGGAACTGCAGTCATTAACCCCATCACCTTCATGGTCACCAGCTGTATCACAACCATGCTCCCACTGACTTAGGTTATTGTAGAATATATTTTTGTAGTTCTATAGATTGTAGACTGTACTTTTTTCCATTGTGCTTTATTCTTCTTTGATGTTGTATATGACCTTGACAAAAATCAGGGGTAAATGCTGCTTAAATACATTATACAGCAGAATGTGCCCACCCTGCTCATTAGGGAGGTATTTCCAGAATTTACTATTCTCTAATGTAGAATTTATTATTCTGTAATGATTGTATGGATATTGAAGTGGAAAAAATATTAGAACTTAATGCAAAGTCCTTCTGGCTTCATGATGTCAGTGGCCTTCAAGGGAAGATACTAGTTTATAAATGCTGCAGTTGTATTACTTTATCTAAGAGCAAAAATGTGTAAGGATCTGGATAACAGCTGCTTTAGGTACAGATGAAATAAAACATGAGTAACGAATGTCAGACGTGGATGAGTCCTACCTGAACCTGTCCACTGAGTGAAACACCCTCTTTATTTGAGTCAGACATTTTTATTCTTTTCTTTTCTTCAAAGGGATTGATGTTGTCATCTGAAGTGAAGCAGGGTCTGCTCAACGTAGCTGCCTGACAGCTTCAATTGCAAGTCTTGCTTTATATATTCTACTGCTCAGAGTGTTTTGGAGAGAAGACCAAATGGCAGCTGCCCACCGGGATAAGCAAGATAACAGGGTTGATGATAGATGAGGAGGCCACTTTTTGAATAACTACACCAACAATAGAAGCTGGAAGCTGGAAAGGGGTGGTGGCCAAAGAGACAAAATTACAGCGGTGTCTGGCCTGGACGTTACAGACTTACAGCTGGGTATGTGCAGCCTTCTGCAGGTCACGGGCAGCCCAGCCAGAAAAGTTAAAGGAGGATTAAGGTGACACCCTAAATTCAGTATTTCCTCTGCAGAATCTGTGACGTGCTTCTCTTATTTACGTCGACTAACTGAGTGCTCCATGATTCCTCCTGGAGTCAGAGGGCACTTGAAGCCCAGACACATCTCTGCCTTGCCAGGCTCAGAAGCAGCTACAACAGCTGGGACTGAACAGGAAGAACATGGATTACTAAGGAGCAATCAAGGTGTCTGCTGTCCTGACAGGGACTTGCAAATATTTGAGCCATCAGACAGACAAGTTGTGACAAGAAGGATAAAAAACCCAGGAAACTGGATTGCTCTGAAAGCCTGGGGAGACCGAGTGACTAAATGTGCATGTAAAGGCTGGTAATACCGCAGTCTCCATGGCAGCATCTCAAAATTGTGCAGTAATATTTTCAGATGTAATATAAAATCTATTTTTTTTAATCTTAAGCCATCAAATCAGTTTGACTATAAATAGTCACAGTATCCAGTCTTTGAAACAACGAAGCCTGACAGATATTTTAAGACTGTCCAACCAAAGACCTAAAAATGTAACTTACATTCCCTGCCAAAACAAGCTGGTTCAATTAGGAAAAAAGAAGGACTTGGATTTTAGGCAGGCAAAACCCAGAAAACATGAAGATTTCAGGAGGATTGTGATCTGTATTTCCTCGTACATTTGGATTACAACAGCCTTTATTTGCTCAGCAGCTGTAGGTGCCAGGGCTTTGCAGGGAGTGCACAGACTTGAGTCTTAGCACCAGCAGCTTATGCTGTAGGTCAGTAACACCTATGGAGGAAAGGGAAGAGCAGATACAGCAGCCTCCCTCTGAGGCAAGTGCTGGCTGTCCTTGCTTAAATTTTATACAGAGGTTCTGAGCACTTTGGGACCACCAGGATTTGCAGGAAATTTATAATAATTTTACATGTTCAGATGAAAAATTATCAGTGAAAATATGCCCATATAGTACAATGTGCACATTTAATTATTATGCAAGGAGCTGTAACTCATTTTGAAGTTATTTTCAGTTTTGGTATAACTTTCTCTGCAGATGCTAATAGGACTGATGTCACAGGCTTAATCACTGTAGGCCAGATTCTGCAGCTCCCATTTTGGCGATTGCATGAACGTCTCTTGAGTATCTGACCCCCTGATTGCTCTCTCAGATTGGAGTCTTGGCAACCCAGATGAGAAAAACTTTGGATGAGCATAAGATTGAGTGCCCTGTAAAGCCAGGAGCAAAATCTTATCTGACAGAAGGCAATAAGATGAGATCTGCCAGTCAGGCATGTCATCTCTGACCCAACACAGAACTGCTAATTAAAAAAAAAAAAAAGGATTGCACATCCTCTCAACAAGTTCTGTTGTTGCCATCTGTAGTAGCAGGTACATGACAGCCAGCATTTCCTTCAGAAAATGAGTGTTTTATTCCTTCCAATATCTACAGAAACATTCAGGTGTCACAAGCAGCTTTGCCACTAATTACTCTTACAACTACGGAAAGAGACAGAGCACGAGATAATTGCAAGGTGCTGAGAGTGTCAGATAAATAAGAGAATAATCAATAAACAAATATTCCTAACAGCTGCTCCTCTGGAAACCAGAGATGCTGATTAGACAGAGATGCAAACTCGGTGACTCAGCCGCTGGGCCTGAGCCAAAGACCTGCCAAGCGCTCCCCACTCTCTCCCGCTGCCGCCAGCGCTCTCTGCCTGCTGGGATTAGGCTCATCGGCCGGGTGCTGTGTGCAGTGTTTGCAGTTAGCTGGGAAGGAAGCCTATGGGAGCACGTGGCAGGCGATTGTCTGCACGCGATGCTGCGATTCAGTCCATCCAGACATGGCTGGCTAAAGCTTGACAGCCAAATGAGCAGAGCAGGAAATCACTGCAGGGCCCAAGGGTCTCCCAGACACCCCACGTTGCCCCTTCGACCCTGTGCAGGATCTTCTGTTGCTCCAAAGTGCTGCCGGTGACTGCAGGCACCTGTTCTTTAGCTTCTGACTCCCTCAATGAGGCAAAACGTGTTATTTTGAGGAGAAATAGTAGAGCAGCCCTTTACTGCTCCTCTCACTAGTCACCAGGCTCCAGTCACCAGGTTTGGGGCTCCCCTACTCTGAATGCTACATTTGTTTGCAAATGCAATGGTGGTGTAGGGCAACAAGGACTTTGTTCTTATGTGTGTTGTTTAGCTCATTCGCTTCTTACAAATGCGCCACATGTACCACACGAGGGGCAGCTTTTGCCTGCAGCCACATAAGGCACCCGTCACCCACGGGCATCACCCATGGACATCACCCACATGTCTGCACTTGCTTCATGAACTTGAGCCCCATGGCCTTGGGGCTGGCGGGGCCCTAGGGGGGTCTCATCTAAGAGAAATGAGATGGTTTCTCACTCTCTTCTGTACCCAAAGATTCTCACATTTCTGATATTTAAAATATCTGTAGCAGAAAAATAATACACAATCATAAATAAAATACATTTTTATACATTGCTGCATAAAAAGGGGGAAAAACAAAAAGGACAAAGAGGAAAGATGTTTCACAGTTCCGGAAATAATTGCAGTGACATATTTTTTTCTTAATCTTCAGGTCAATCTGGAGCACTAATGTGCTCTGTCAGAAAATTCAGTTGATCAAAGCAAACTTTAGCTCCCAGCTTAGCATTGAAAACTAAAATACAGTGTGTTGATTTAAAATAACCAGGCATGCCCTAGAGATAAATATGAAATGTCGTAGTTCCATACCAGATCGAATTTAAGATAATAGTAACAAAAAGTGCAATTCAGAATTAAATTAATAATAAGAAATCAGAATCCTTTACTGAAAAGTGCTGTCTGGTACTATGCTTATATGTGTTTTTAAGGGTAAAGAAAATATTTTCAGCCTTTTAGCTGTTAAAAACACTGCAGAAGTCACGGGAGGCAAATACCAGCTTTCCTTGGGGAGGAGGATGGCTTTGCAAATGCCTGGCCGGGGGCTGCAACGAAGAGGTTATTTTATGAGGAGTCAAGGATCCAATTGGGCAGAGTTAGGTTTTATCCAGTTTCCTTTGTGTCCTTGTGGGAGGCTGCTGGACTTGGTGTTTCTAAAACTTGGTGTTTCTAAAACTGGTGTCTCTGAAACTTGGTGCTTCATTGTTAATTCCTCCAGTTTGAATTTGCCCAGGAGCGAGCACAGAGGCTGCACTCGGCAGCGCTGAATCCTGGGGATTATTTTTCCTCTCACAGTATACATGTGGCAAAGAGCTGCTGTTACACAGGACTCCTGCCCCACCAAGCAAGCCGGGGGAGCATTTTGGCTGCCCAAAGGAAAGCTCAGGTCTGCGCTGCTGGATGGGAGCCTGAGGCCCTGTTCATCAGAGAGGGCTGAGAGGGGACCGATCAGTGCCTATAGAAACCCGGAAGGAGGGAGACAGGAGGATGGGGCGGCCTCTTTTCAGTGATGTACAGTGATACAACTAGAGGAAATGGCCACACACTGAAGCACCATAAGTTCCACAGGAACTTAAGGAACAATTTTTTTTGGCAGTGAGGGTGTCAGAGCACTGGAACGCATTGCCAAAAGAGGTGGTGAATCTCCTTCTTTGGAGCTAGTCAAGAGGACAGCGTCTGTTTCCACCAGTGCAGACCCACAACTGCTCATGGTGCCCCATGCACCTGGAAGGTCACAAGCCCTTGAGCTTTCACTGCTGAACCTCCTGGTATTCTGCTCCTACCTGTGCTGAGGTGTCTTCACTGCAGGGCTGGGTGTCCCCATGCTTGCCCCACACCTCCACTTTGAACTGGAAATCAGATGCTGTTCAGCTTTGTCCTCCATTGATCCCATAAATATATTCATGCATACCTAGTGCAAATAACTGTGATCCTGAGCTCAGATTGAATTTAGATGTGATTTCATGATTTCATATCAGAGCAATAATCCTCCTGATCAGGGAAGAGTGAGGGGCAACCAGCCACTTTCTCCACACTGCAAGGTGCATGGTGCACCACCGTGTAGGCTGCCCAGCCAGCCACCAGGGTCTCCTCCTGGTGCACATAAAAGCCCTCTGCAGCCCAGATTTCATGTGCTGGCATTGGCAGACACTGCTTTAACAGCAGAGGCTTCACCTGGCAGCAATATTGCACCCACTGGAGCCTGCATGGGAGGGAGCAAGGCCCGCAGAGCTAACGCTGTTGGTGAAGCGTAATCTGCCCAAAGGCCCTTTCAGAGCAGCAGGGTTCACAGGAGGACTGGCTGCCTGTGCTGGTTGGCGGGGCACTAATACTGCTGCGGTTCGTCTTGCTGAGCAGCCACAGGGGCCGCGAGGGGCAATGCTGTGAGGGGCAGCGCCGCGAGGGCAGCACCACGAGGCCAGCGCCATGAGGGCAGCACCATGAGGCGCAGTGCAGCGAGGGGCAGCACCGCGAGAGCAACGCTGTGAGGGGCAGCGTCGCGAAGGGCAGCACTATGAGAGGCAGCGCTGCGAGGGGCAGTGCTGCGAGGGCAGCGCCATGAGGGGCAGCGCCATGAGGACAGCGCCATGAGGGCAGCGCCATGAGGGCAGCACCATGAGGCGCAGTGCAGCTAGGGGCAGCACTGCAAGGGCAACGCTGTGAGGGGCAGCGTCACGAAGGGCAGCACTATGAGAGGCAGCGCTGCGAGGGGCAGTGCTGCGAGGGCAGCACCATGAGGGGCAGCGCAGCGAGGGGTGGCCTCCTGCGCGCAATGAGACAGCAGCCACCACTGCGCCGGGCCTGGCTGCTGCCCCACGGCTCTCCCTCCTGAGAACAACACAACGAGGAGGGTTTTGAAGACCTGCAGTTGTGCTCTGACCAACAGTACTGCAGTGTTTGCAATGCCCTGTGACATCCATGGATGAACAGTTCCAAAGAGCGACACAGGATTATGGATTCCGCAGTGGGAGCATGAGCTGGCCCACTGGGTAAATTAATAAACACATTTTTTACACTAGACATGCTAAAACGCTTGGTGATGCTTCCTGCTTAAATTTGACATGTCAATAAAAGCAGGCTGCAGATTTGAGTTCATTTTATTTTATTGAAATTTCATACTTGCAAAGCTTCAAAATCTCCAAGCCCTTTCAGTTATAAGACATTAAATCCCCTCAAGAGAGACAAATATTTGGCCACTGCTTCATAGATAGAGAACTCAAGGTGTATAAAATATCACTGATACTTTAATGTCTTGGGATCTGTGTGGTAAAGGCTGCATCACTGGTCATTACACAGATATAGGAAGGTTTAATCATGTTATTCCTGTGAAAACCTATCTCTCAATAGGTTTTTCTCCTCTTGGTGCCTAGCTGAGTTTTCCTGAAGGCCATGGAGCAGTGTTGCCAGCTGTGTTAGGAGCCCAGCTTGTGCTCCAGCCCCAACCTCTGGTTTGGGAAGTGCAGCTGCAGTTGAGCCTAAGACCTACCTGTCCTTCTGCTTGCCTTTCAGGCATTAACACAGTGGTCCTCACTGCACTACTGGAGAATATTTTAAATTCAGGTTTGATCTCAAAACTGAAAGGGCTAAATAGCACCTAAAAGTGGCATCCATAATATAAACACATATTGTGAGAGTGGTGCTGGTTTTCACATGCAGGCCATATCCATCCTATGAAGGAAGCCGTCAAAAAGTGTAGGACCCAACCTCAAATGCTTTTGCTTTGTCTTGCTTTTTATTTCCTGCTCCTCCAGCTTCTCCATGACCAATTATTCTTCCAGATTCAGAAAAATTGTGATCAACCCAAAACTTCAGCCTGTTTTGTCAACATGTCTAATTTAAGCAGGAAACAGCACAACAGTCTAGAAAAGCACTTTCTAATTGATTATAGTTCCCTTCAGAGTTGAGGAGATTTTCTTTGTTTATTTTTCCTCCAAATTCAGTGCTTTGCATGTGAAAGTTTTGCACTGTGTTCTGTTTCTGGAGGCCCTAGTTTCCAAGGCTACCTTGATATATAAGCAATGAGGCATAAGGCTTCCTAAAAGGCTCTTCCCATAATGAGGTTATGAGGTGCCCTGTCTCTTGGATGTTTGATAGGCAGCTTCTGCTAGGAGAACCAAGCAAGCAAACAAGAAAAAAGAAATCAAAGAAATGGTGTGATATTTTCTCCCATCCTGCTTTTCATTCTATGTGTAATTTGTAACTGTTTTTCTGTGGGAATCAGGCTTGGCATGCCTGTGCTGTCTATCTCTATGTCTCTTTGCATCCCTTCCAATTTCAGTGACATTTGGCAGAGAGGTAATGGTCTGAAAGACACATTGTTTTGACAAGTTTCATCAAAATAGGTGATTTTGTGGAGGAGGCTGACTCTGGGTGCATTGACAAGAAAGGAGCCTGGGTGGGACTCCCAGACATTATTAGGCAGCAGAGAATTCAAGTGATAAAAAGTCTTTTTTATATATCCCAATTACAGAAAAAAAAAAACTGGATTTGGTATGCATTACCTGAGTTTTCATTACTCATATAGCAAAAAAAATCTTAGGGAAATCAGGTCTGCATAGTCCTGATGTTCAGGGATTGACTTTTTCCTGCCTTGTTGATGGATTTCGTCTAGTTCGATGAGTCATGGAGACAAGGACTGTTTCTTAATGGGTGCCTGTACGTAATGAGCACTGGCCTCAGCTGGGTCAAGGGCTCTTCCATGGTGAAGGATACTACGCACTGAGAGGGCTCTTTGCTGTGAAGCAGCAACAGCCAGATCTTTCCAGGCAGGTGGTCTCTTCCCTCAGATAAGAGAGATTCTCTCTTCCCTTTTCCATTATTCTTTTCAATTATTAATGAAGTGAATTGCTTATTGCCACAGGAAATGTGAACCAAGATGAAAAAGAAACAGCAGAATGGGGAGTCTAATTCTTCTGCCTTTTATTGTATTTAGCTACACAGTGTGAAGTCAGTGTAGTGGGTTGGCAGTTCTGGCTTATTCATGCTCTGCTCCCTGCGCACTTGGACATATGGGACTATACAGAGCAAGGATGGAAGAAGATCTGAGTCTGGTCCCTCTTTACAGGAAGGGGACACAGGTTCTCTAGGGTAGGTAGTTTCCATCCCACCACCACTGTTCCTGTGGCCAGAAGCTTCCCTTTTCACATCTGTATGTGCTGAGAAACGTTTAGCTGCTGCTGCAGCCTCCGCAGCCCCTGTAGCAGCAACCTGCAGATCCCCTCAGATCCGCAGCATCCAAGACCATGGGGCCAGGCCGGAGATGTCATGAGGGAGGTGACATCTGGTTACCCCTTGGTAAGTCCTCTCTACTGTTGGGGTTTCTGAAGGGAAATCCCTGTCCGCTGGCAGGTTGCACAGGGCACATTGCTGTTTTCCTCTGAGTAAATAATGTAACTGACCTTCCAATACACTCCAGTGCTCTAATCCGTGCTTTGCTTCTGCTATTTTCAGCACATCATCCCTCCACTGCAATTGTGCTCTGAAACAATTTATGAATTTCAGAGTCTTGCTTAGGAAATGATTTCAAAATCATTATCCGGTCGCTCACTGTATTCATGATAAAATAGCATCCTTCACAGACCCTGCCATTGCACTGTATGAGCTTTGATTTTCCTTCTCCTCTCCAACTCTCCAATCTGTGTCCAACTGTTCCTCTCTCCCTATTATAAGGTTTGCATTACATAAGCAAGAAACATTTAAGGTCTGGATGATACGTTGTTAGAAATGTTGTGTAAGGTGCAACAGGATCACAGGAGGGTTGGCTCAAAGGTAAGGGGATGTTAGCATTGCTCTTCCAAGGGATATTTGCTAGTGAAGTTGTATTTAGACACTTTACATGTAATCTGCAAGCCTTTTCTGGGAGCATTTGGAAGTTGGGAGTCTTTGGATTTTTCTTCAGCAGGATAGAGCAGCAGCTTTTGTTTAGTGGTGTCTTTCTCAGCCCCTGGCACTGCTTCCCATTGGCCCCATGGCTTCTGGGCTGTGGTAGCTGCCTGTGGGCAAAAGCCAGAGTGAAACATCCTGACTCCTTTACGTGGCCCCTTCAGAGACATCCCGAAGCAGCATGTTGCCCCTGTCATGCTTGCAGAAAACACAGAAAGCTCTAGAATATCTAAAATAGCATAGATCTAAGAAATAGAGCATTATTTTTACCGTTGCTTGGTTTTGGTGGAACGGCTTCTGTGCTTGACGTGGCACCAGCTCCTGGTTTTGCCTCAGCCTCGGCATGCTCCTCTGCTCCACACCAGACGTGCACCTCTGCGATGCAGATTAGATGCAGATTTGGAGGATGAGTCGTGACTTGTTGCTTTCCCACCTGGAAAAATACTTCCCATCTGCACAGGTCCATGTCATCTGAGGAAACGATCGCTGCCTCTGTGTTCTGAAGCGCAGGTTGATCCTGCAGTCGGTCCAGCTCGCAGCATCCAGCATTCAGCTGAGGTCACTTTCCGTTTAGCTCTGGTCACATACCAGGCCCTTCACAGAAATTTGTTACGCCACAGAATAAATTCATTGCTGAGTTATGACTAATTCCATTACAAAGGCTTAATTATTGAATTTAACATATTATGTTTACAGAGCAGCTATTTGATACTTTTAATGTCACATCCTATTCCATTTAAATTTGACATCCTATTTCTTTAGGAGAGCAGATGCCACAACTGTGATGCCTGAGACGTAGTGTCTCGTTATTGTCAAAGGAGTTTGCAGCTTATTGTCTGCTTCCACAAAGGAATTTGCACCAAGCAGGAAAGCGCATTCAGGTTCAGGGACATGACAAGGAACACAGAGCAGTGTTAAATAAATTATTACCTGTGCATTATTAGAAATAACAGCCACACTTCTATACTCCGTGCATATAATGAACTCAGAAGTCATTTATAATTAATTTCACAACAACATGTGAGTGAGGTAACTCTGCTGCATTATTTTTTTTAAGCAAATAACAGATGTGAAGGGAGTTCTTTAAAGCAACTTAGGCTCTCCCTGCCTTGAGCAGTAGCAGTTCACTCAGTTCCAGGGCTCTCCAGCAGGTAAGGAAGGTCGGCAGGCAGCAGGTCTTGTTTCTACATTTTAAGCCTTTGGTGCTGGGACCATCTTTTGATCCCAGGTTTGGCTTGAGTCTGGCCCAGAGAGACAAGCCTTGCCCACAGGGGCCAGGCCAATGCCTATAATTGCACGTGGGGCAGATGCTGCAGCCCTTCATCAGGAAATCTGGAGCGGCCAAGGAGAGGGCTGGCAGTGCAGCACGGGGAGCTCGCGTGTCATTTATTGTGACTGAGAAACTGCAGTTCTGCACAGGAACAGGCAAGGTAAGAAAAATTCCCCTCCTGGGAGGAGGGCCTGGACCAGCGAGGTGGAAGCCCCCGGGAGCTGGCAGGGAAGCCGGGCCGGTGCCGGTGCGGCGCTCCCTGCTGCTCCGCCTGCGGGAACCACGTTACAATCCCACCCCAAACAATTCCTTCACATGGAGCATTCCCAGAAAAGCAATGACATTTGCTAGCACGCCGGCAATGGCATTGCACTCAACACCTCAGAGTGTTTTGTCAGCGCTTAAGTCAACTGTGCAGCTCAGATTATTTCCACTTTTGTAAGCTGAGCTGCAGAGACTGCTGCACAAAACAGGATTTGGGAAGTAGTGTGGCGAGACGCTCAGCGTGTCAGCCCAGGTGAGCCCAACTTGTCCTCGTTTCCACTGTGCTGCTCGCTCTGCAGCTGGCAGATGTTTCTTTCTCCATCTCTCATCCTTATTTTATTCCTCATTGCCAGTTGAGACAAATGCCCCTGTACAGGTGATGCTCTGGCTGCGACACCTGCCAGAAAGTGGCAGTCTTTCAGTGCAATAATAAGTCTCCACACTTACATTGTCATCTTTGTCCAGATGAAGACACACGCTGTGGTGCTGGGGCTGGCACTTGCTACGCACAGAGGAGAAGATGCGTCCTGCAGGGAGCCCTGCTCACACCCTTGAGGCAGAAACCTCCTTTCTGGGTTCGTTGGCCTATTTGCCCTCCACCCAAAGTTATATTTATCATCTAGTCATATTTTAAAGATGTTATAAAATTCTGCATTTAAAACACTTGCCCAGGAAGTGGTGGGCTTTCTTCTTGAAGAGTAGGAAGAATCTGTTCCAATTTAAAGCTCCAAAAATAATGTTCCTGGAATATTACTGTTGCATCCTTCTCATTTTGCCTTTATTTCAGCTGCCTTAGGGGTTCACTCTGCCCGTGTCAGGCATGGAAGCTCCTCCAGCATTAGACCCTGCAAGACTTGGAAGGCCCAGGGGCACCAGAGGAAAAGGTGATTCTGTTGTCCAAGGCCCCTCCATTCCCTTGGGATCAGCGGGTTTCCTCAGGAGGTGAACTCTGAACAGCGATGCCAGGTAATCTGCTATTCATATAATGACAGGTAATTCTATATCCATATAATATGTATCCATATAATGGTAGAAGTGTTGTCAGGGCTCCAGCTGCTGATGGATGAAAGCTAAACCCATTCTCAGGAGCGGTTGCGTATTCTGCAACTGTGAGCACTCAGTGTGTGATTTCCTTCCTCAAAAATGCCATCCTTTTTCACAGGAAATATTTTACCAGAGCCTGCCCTGCAGCCCTATGCTGCTTTGCAGGAAAAATAAGATGCTGCAAGGGCTGTCTGCTGAAAGGAACTACACGAAGGTGTGGAGAACATTGCGACAGGCTTCCCAACCACTGAGGGTAGATCCAGCCTCAGCGCAGTTTATGTGTAAAACAGCATGAAGAGAGGAAATCTCTGATGAGTAACGGACTTATGAATCATTTAGCTGACACAAAACTATTTTAAATCTAGACTAAAATCTTGTGTCCATATGGAAACAGCAATTCCTGAGCAGCACAGTCTGCCACTAGGACAATACCTATTTTTCTAATCCTTATTTCTTGTTTTATAGTAACAATCTTTTTTACTCTTAAGATACCAGGTCAGAAGGTTTTTGACTCTGCCAGTAATTGTTTTGCTGTTATGCATTATGCATTTGCAGAGTAAACAACTGACAATATAGTACAAAATTTGTAAAATAGATATGGCCAGAAAAAAATGAGCATTTTTGTGAATCAATAGAATGAATACAATAGCTCAACAATAGACTTAAGTACAGCTTTGAAATATGATTTGTTGTTATCAAGTAAAAATGCCATTAGAATTGGAGGGAAAGTATTTTCTGGAATAAAAGAAAAGGTTACCTCAACTTTTGGGTAGCTGCGAGATGACATTCAAAAGAGGTACTTTTGTACCCATCAGGGAGCCATCTAGGGCATATGCAGATTTGACATTTTCCTCTTTCTCCTCCATTTGTATCTGCAGCCCAGGGTGAGCAGTTTCCTTCTTATTTGCTGCCTTAAATATCTTTGTCTGGGCAGCCGTTGATTCAGACATGGTGAATAAATAAAACGAGGAGGACTTTAAAGGTGAGGTTGTTTGCTGAGCCCCAGCTTTCCATGAGTGATGTTTGCATTAGTGGAGCAGAAAGGGAAGAACACACAGAACCAGCAGGCCAGGCTGTGATGCACTGGCCATGGGGGACTTCTTGCACATGACTGAAAGATGCCCCATGTAGGTCTTTTTTTTTAAAGACTCAAGGTGCTAAAGGCCTCAGCAAAAGTGCTGAGCATCCTCAGCACCTACTGTGGGATTTCCCAGGTCACACGAGAGTGGTAACTGCACCTGGCAGGAGGAGAAACAGAGAAATTGGGACCCCCTAACAAGGAAAACTTATTTTAATGATCTCCTCAGGGCTTCCCATTCCCCTTTCCTTTTTATCAGCTAAGAAGGATGTGCAGACGTTGGCAATGAGCAGAGCTGGATGTTTAGGTAGATTTGGAAGGACGCTTGTGTTCGTGTCTCAGGGATGCTCTTGGACACACTTCTGGAAGATCAAGGGCCTCAATCAGCACCACATCAGAGCCAGCTAATTCCTTTCTTTGATATTTGAAATGGGAAACTTCCAGGTGCTCCCAGGAGGTGGCTGCTGGAGCCACGTTCTCCTCTGCCACCCCCTATGCGTCACTGCCTCCTCTTTGCCTCTCCTGGTGCAGCCTGACTGCTTGGCCATCATGTTCCCACTTTCCTCCCAGCTGCCCTCCTGGGAACCTGCCTTGCTCCAGGCCATGGAGGCATGGAGGCTACCAACGGTTTGGCCCCACTCATCCCAGAGAAAGCACCGAAACTGGGGCATCTAAACCAAGAGAAGACACTCCACTTATTTATTGTTAGTGATTCTTAGGTTGTTCTACTGTAGGTAAGGTCAAGGGGCTAATTTAAAGAAGGATTTCATAGTGATCAAAATGGTTCCTATTTTCAGTTTGCTTTTAAGAAAAGACTTATTTCTGCAAGTCTAACTCTCAAAAGGGAAGGTCACTTGCCAGCCTGCTCCAGCTGCACAGCCAGGCTGCAAATTCCCAGAAAAGGCTGCAGGCAGCTCCCTTTCCAGCAGCACCTGGGCCTCACAGGTGCCGCCAAGCAGCTCCTGGGCTCTGTGGGGATTGTCTTTCAAAGGTAAGAAAGATCTTAAAACTGCTTCAGGTGCTGTTGAGTATCATGTATTTGAATATTGCCCTGCTATTAGCTTTGAAACTCACATGCTTATGAAGGCAAGAATCACCCTATTCCCAGAAATGTGGCAAAATAATGCCACGTTGCACTGTGCTGTGGGAGCCTTGCAGGCCAGAAGGTTTGCTGTCTGCCGCAAACAGTGTGAAGGAAATATGTGGTATGGTGCCTGCTACAGTGTCTTAAACCTGTGCTAAAGTTCTTGCCCCTGCAGAAGGGGCAAGAATGTGATTTACTGTGTGCCCCTCTTAGGGCCCCATGTAACGGGAGTGTTTATGTTCCCTGGAGAGGCTTGGAGGGATTTCAGTGGGACAGAGCTGTTTGCTCACGTGTGGTTACAAGCATGTGACTATAATAGAAGTTAATTTTGCCAAAATCTGCTATGTTGCAAGGTGGAGAGCTCTGAGATCCAGGGTGCTTCCCAGTAGAACTCAAAACTGTTATTTCCAATCCTGGTAACAATGTGTAGGTTTTCGCATACTCGTCTTTGTCCAGGAGACTGGGTTGAGTTAAATTTCATTTGTCCAAAAATATTAGGTACTTGCTCAAGGTGTGTGTTACTTTATCTAGTGCCCTTGGCTTATGGTAGTGGAATCCACCACCATGATATGATTTGAGATTATACTTGCTAATGTGGCATCTGTCATTGGGTACTGCAAAAAAGGAACAACTTTCACCTCCCTTCCAAATCAAGTATCTGTCATGACTCAGGATTTGTTTCAAGCTTAAGTTATGCTCTCACAGAAATGATATCAGTTCCTGTGTTCTTATTTTTTTTTGGTTATTGAGGTATTGGTGCATCTGAAACTCCTGTAGGATTAGAATCGCTGTCTGAGTTAGGATTTCTGAGTACATCAGGGCTTTCCTTTAAAAGATGATTAAGTTGTACAGTAGATAACATGAGGTTTGTCACTAACGTCAGCAGTTTGAATGGTTCTGAGCTGTGGTTGGCAGAAACTTTAAAATAAATCCTCTCACTGAGGATATACAGTAGTGTTAATAAAGTTTATCACAGGTGTAGCTGCAAAGTGTAAATGACTTAGGTTCTTCTAATCATGGGGAGTCCCATTACATTTATTTCTGTTAATATATTATTCTATTTATTTCTATTAATTATCCACATTTTGCAAATACTGTCCCTGCAAAATAAAGTTTTCCACTTCACCCAGGATGGATGAAGTGGATAAAGTTTTCCACTTCACCCAGCATTCAGTTCCTGGCCTGAGGAAACTCAAGAGGAGCTGCAGGCTTCACGGCCAACAGCTACGATCTGATGTGAAGACCATACAGGGTTATTGTGGTCGCCTTGGACATCCTGCACACATGCAACCATATCCCTAGATTGCATGTATATGACTTGGGCATTCCTTGTGCTCCTCTGCTCATTCACAGGATTTATGTTAAACTAAAAACTTGTGTTCATCCAAGTAGCTACCACTTAATACTGTAGTAAATAAATGCTTGGTAAGGACAGGGCATTGTAAGCTTGTACGCTGAGGAACTGGAGAGCTGCAGGCAGAAGTAAATCCAGCTTTTAAACCCTCTTCTATTGGGCTGCCCACTGGAATACCTTTGGAAGAACACACATTAAAGACTAGGATAAATACACAGATCTGTTTTGGTTCTCCTACTGATTTGAAAACAAACAAAAACCAGTGACCATATATTTGGAACATGTTTTTCTCTGAGCCCCATACAGTTGCCTTATGGTAATTCACAAGATGAAGAGTTGTTGTAGAGTATGTTCATAATACAGCCTATTTTTTTCTGTGATATTTTATAAACAAATAGACCAGAATCTCTAATGGAAGATCTTGTGACCCTTGGTTAGGATGATCTAAATTTGTTGTATATAAGGATTTGTTAATATTTATAAAGATGCTTGACATTATCATAGGATACAGACTAGGAAAATATGCAACTGTAGTAGTACAAAAAATAGTACTTACTACTGAGGCTACCACGTAAAATCTTGGCAATTGCTTTATGGCTATTTAAACTTAATAAGCTAGAAATGAGGAAAAAATGCTGCCGAGGTCTGCTTGTGAGAACCCAGTTTCCTCACTCTTAATGAGTTTGCCCTTTCCATACAGCTTACTAGTCTGCACCCCGCTGTTTCCCTCTTTTCTTATGGCTTGGATACCTATCTTTCAAACAATATATTTAGCTTCAGAGACAGTATCTGTCAAAAACAAACAGAAGATGGAGAAAACCCAAATCTCTGCATGCATTGATATATTTAAATACAAAATTATACATAATGCAGTAGGTGTCC
>JAUBOD010000445.1:8514753-8530090 GCA_032353885.1 Nothura maculosa
GGAGATGAGGCCCATCCAACTGGAGGCAACACAGCTCTGGTCCCACTCACTTCCCTGGGCCACAGAGCCCAGTGCTCCAAGTGCCAAAGGCAGGCGCTGAGGAGCTGCTCCATGGGCAAAGCAGAGGGACACCAAGGAAGCTGAGGTCACCCCTCAGAGAGAAAAGCAGCTTGTGGTAGAGAGTTACTAAATATAGAGCCTTCCATGGGCAATGCTGCAATGTGTTCCACATCCAAAGGCGATGCTGCTCTGGCAGATGAGCAGCAGCCGAGCACAAACGAGGCTCACTGGAGGGTAACTGCTGTGCAGGATTCGGCTAGCGCTGTAGCTGAGCTCAGGTGAAGGACACAAAATCCCTCCTTCCGGCCTACAAGCAGAAACAGGGAATGGGACCGTTATCCAGAAACTCCCACTGACTGAACGGGTAGCTGAGAGCAAACTTATCTTCTTCAGTAACTGTGAATTCTGACCAGTTTTAGCCACAGTTTTGTGACTGGTGCTATGGCTTAGACTCTTCCCTGCTGTTCTACAGAATAACCCAAATCCAGGCATAATGCTAACCATTTAATATCAACTTTGGGATGGATTAATCCATCAGAAAGAAGACAGTAATAAGGTTGACACAGGGATTCACAGCAGCAAACCTTTCCTGCAGGGAAACTTTTAAGAGCTCCTGGCCATCAGTTTTTTAAAAATGTGTTTCCTCATCTTTTATCTTTTACTCCCAAAGCGAAAATTACTCCCATTTTTAAAATGTCGGCTCAACACAGCTGGACTAGGCTGATGGTTAGAGGAAAAGCTGTTTGTGTGCTCCCGAGATGGTGCTGCCACTGTAAGGTCACACTGTCCAAGGAGATCCCGACGTGGGGCTGAGGGAGGGGGGCACGCGGCCCCGGGGCTGCCGATTCATCTGTTCGTCGGCGCTCGCGCTGAATGAACAGAAACCAAAATCGAAAGGCTCTTCCACAACACACAGGCTGCCTGCTGCTCAGCTGCTGCTTCCCGGCGCTGCTGCCCTCGCTACCGCATGTGGCTCCATTTGCATGTGTGCGAGTCAGGAACAAAACATTGCAGTACCCTTGCTTTGGGGCGTGAAAGGTCAACACAACAAATGCACTCAAAATACACCACAAAAAATAAATCTGGAATGGCTTGCAGATGCTACGTGTTACGGATTGAAATCTTTTTTTAGATCCCCATGCAGAAATCTGTCCTTTATTTTTCCACCCCCTAAAAACATACAATCTTACCAGTATTGGCCTCTTCATCTCCACACGTATTGCGATCAATATTGCGACAGCAATCATGTCAGGTCTCTGTTCTATGCAGTATAGTTTGCTAAAAGGCAAAGCTGTTCAGGTCATTAACTTACAGGTGATCACAACAAGCGGGATCTTAAGAGAAGCTACTGAGCTGCCACAAAGTGGATTAAAAACAGAAGCTTTCCCATCAGTTTCTTTCTAATTCATGTAGAAATAATCATACTTACTGGGCAATTTTAAAATACCTTGAATTAATAATACGACACTCAAACTCTGCAGTAGCTGAAAGGCTGGAACTTATAAATTCTGCATTTCTAGCAGAAAATTGTCAATTTAATTAGCTAATGAAGGTTAACAATGACTTTCAGTATATGTGACAAAATTCTGTCAACAAATGTGGAAAAAGTAACACTAAAAATGCTTCATCTCTTAACATTGTTTCTCCGTACTCAATAACATGGTTTCTGCATTTCAGAGCATGTTGTGTCATCTATTCATATAATGTTGCTAACCCCATCACCTGCAAACTGCTTTGTAAGGCAGCCTGTGGATAAACTTCTCCAAGCTTTCCCTTATCTATCTTTACCATCTACAAGCTTCATGGAAAGATAAGGCTGGAGAAGTTATCAGGAGTAAAGAGAAGAGCAAAACATCATAACCATAAGCATGTGTAGGGCTCCTTCCTAAGCCAAGAAAATCCTTTAAGTATCACAGGAGCATGAAATGATTTTAAAGGCCCATTTCAGTATGTGCCTTTTTAGAATATCTTAACATCCCACATTTCTTAAAGGCCTTTATAAAAGGTCAGGTTGGGACATCATGCAAATTTCTGCCAGCTTGAACACAGAGAGACGTGGTCTGGGCAGCCTTGGATGTTTGTTATTATAAGCAGTGTTGCTGCAGTGGCCCTGCCTGATGTAATAGTTATTTAGCCCCCAGGCTATGTGGTGGCCCAGGTGACACCCACCAGTGGTTAGCAGTTACCACAGCAAGCTCCTGAGCTGCCTTCTCCCTTGCTGACATGAGGACTGCACTTTCCTCTCAGGAGGAAAGCTTTTACTGTGCTGTTCAGCATCAGCTCTGCTGAGCTTTTCACAATATTGCAAGATCTTTGACTCTTCTTTTCAAGGCAATAGGGATGTAAATTTATATAAACAAAGGAGACAAACTATACAAACTGAAATTTATTTCATTCCCCTGGTACAACAAACAACAGATGAACTAGCACTTTGCACATGTATTTTACACACATCTTAAGTACTTCAGTAACAAAACTTGGTATCAAAAGCCAGGTTTGAAGACCATTTACAAAATATTCTTGCTCGATGCTGCTTGACAGACTGTCACACAGGAGTAGCTAAATACATTTTTTTTCTGCAGAAAAGTCAGAACAAATCCTTTAAGAACTTCATTAATATAAAATGTAGACTTACTTGCTAACATACCAGGCAACTATTTAAAGCTGTCCCAGTGGTAGGATCTTGCCACCCTTACATTCTCCTGTATATAGTTGCAGTATATGTTCTGGCTGGATTTCTAAAAGTGATAATGTTTAAAGTCGATAAAAACTAAACAGGAATCTTTAAACTCTCCTGCTACTCACAGGTTTTGCCGCAAGCTATAGTTTTAAATGTATTAGACATCAATTCTGCCTGATTTTGAACTGCTTTTACCTAATAAAGAATATGTCCTCAAATCATAGCAAAGTGCTCCCTTAACTGTTTGAGGAGCTGCTGTGTATCAACGTGGCCTGGAAACGCTGCCTCTGCCTTCTGAGCAGCTGTGTAGCTCCTCTGAAGATCTCCAAGCTGCAAAAAACAAACTCACTTTGTAGAGCCAACTGCAATATTTCTGTCATGCATTCTTGAATGCAGCATATTCTTGACATTCACAAATGTTTAAACATATTAGGTCTTGAGAGTGAATAAGTGAGCCGGGTAGAGTAAGGAAAATGGTGAACTTCGTATTATTTTTCCCTCCCCCTTTAAGGAAAGACGACAAACTGGAAGGGGTGGGGAGAAAAAAGAAGTTGGGTTTGAACGGAAGGGAGTTCATCAAGTCAGTGACTTTTATGTCTCTACTCAAGTTTTTGGAAACTATATAGCAAGATATATAAAGCTTGGTGCTTGAAGCAAGGGGAATTTAAAAACAAAGAAAAAAAGAAAAAGATTTTCAACTCCATATGAGTGTTGCCTTATACAGGGACAAGCTAGAACCAGTCCCAGAGAGGAGCAGGCTAGTCTCACAGAGCTGGTGAGCTGTATGCTGCTTTGCTGTTCAGAAATATGCTTCTATGTGGATCTCTATCCTGGAAGACTATTTTATTTTTTCCTACATAGCAATCATTTTTGAAAGGGGAAAGTGTACATAAGAGTCTATCTCAGAATGTGGATCTAGCAAAAAAGGACCAAAATGTTTGGGAATTCTGCTCCTAGATGGTTAGAAAAAGAGCTGGGCTGCCCATGTGCAAGGGACTGCAGAGCTACAGTGCAGCAAGAATTCTCTGCAGGGGCAGAAAACTGGGGCACTGACCAGAGGGCTAAAACCACGGCCTTGCACTCATAGAGCCACTGAACTAGCGAGCTGCAGAGAGCAACACAGCAAGCTGCTTCTGTCTGCTCCGCAGCAGGGGCAGCTTCCCTTTCTGTGTGCAAAAAACATATAATATGCCCCTTACAGACTAGAATTTGCTCCTTAATCGGTAGGTATAAAACACCATTATTCCAAACTATCTTCTATTTCACAGTGGAGAATATATGCTTATAAATTAATGGGTTATTCTCTTCCTGACGCATGTGCTTCAGTATCTGCCGGAACTGGGCTGCCCACACAACATATACTCATGACAAAACATTTAAGGCACAAGCAAAATAATTTCTTTCTGTAAAAATTTTTAAAATTCTACAAGTTTCTCCTTATTTAATGGGAATAAGAATGTCAGGAACCCTGTTAACTCAGTGTCTGAGGCACCCCTTGTGAAAGAAATCATTAAGAACAAAATTCAGAGGTCATAAAGCTGAACATAGTTTTCTTTTCAGAAAACTAAGATCATGGACTGAATAAGTGATATTCTATTATTACTGATAAATCTATCTATCATCCTATTCTGATAAATCTGATATTCTGATAAATATATCTGATACATATTATGAAAAAGTTGATGATTGTAAGGAAGTAGGTGGAATTGTTAATCTTCTGTACCGTTGGAGAAATACTAAAATTCTAGTATAGTTATATAAAAGGCTGAATATATAGTTATATATAACTATCTAAGTTGGCTTTGCCTGTTCTCAAAGCCAAACATTTTAATAACTACTTTCACTCAAAGCTGCCAGTTATTAAAATTAAAATGTAACTTTAGTTTTATCTTGAGTTTAGGTGTTCTGTATTACCTATTTGTAATATTTTAAATAATAGTAAAGCCCAGCCATCCTATCAAAGGCTCAACATTTAGATCACAAGAGTAGGGTAGTGCATTACCTTCTCTGAAAGTGTTGCAAAATTAAAATGTGGCTCGTACATATGAGGTGCTAAAGATGAAGCAGTCTGTAGCAAAGCTCTTGCCTATGGAAAAAGACAAAAAATCAAAAATTTAGTGAAATATGTGAGGGAGGGTGACAAGAGGCTAATGCATCCTCCTTCATTCCCTAAAGAAATCACACTGGGTTCTGTGTAAGCCTTTAATATAATAAGTCATCTTCAATATAATATGGGTTATATCTTTAGTAGATCTAGGTATAATATAGTTTAATAGGATTGAAATAAATAAAACTCTTGGTCAAGCTAAAAGGGCTGTGTTGCGACTATGTATTTCTGAACATGAAACAGTATATTCACTATCAAAAAAGAATTGCAAGTCCTGCTGTATTTGCCCACTGCCTCTGAAAGGATGTGCATTAATGATTCAGAATCAAAAGCATCCCTGAAAGCTAAACGAGGTGATTTTCACACTTCAAATTTGCAATGGAAGCCTTTATCTTGTTTTCACACTTCCTAGTAGCTTAAAAAATACTGAGATCAAGGTGAAATAGGTAACTACATAATGGAAAATACATTAAATATTATGCCTCTTATTTATTCTCCCTGAAAATGTGTTCCTGTGTGCTGGCAGGAACTGGGCTTGAAACTGCCCAGAGTCCTGCTCAGCACCGTGTCTGGCGAGCAGAATTTTCCTTGCTCTCTCTCCTCAGGGCTCAAGTGAAAACTGAAAAATGGAGAGCTGTGGACGTGACTACCCTCCCCAATGACCTGGCATTCTGCTCTGCTCAGCCTAATTTGTTCAGACTCCTGGAGAAATGACAGTAAAATCTTTCCCATGAAAGAGACAGAAAAAGTGTTTAGGACTGATGTATATTTTTAAACACCATAAAGGTGTTTTGAAGATCTCTTTTGAAGATGTCAAGCTGACAGCTCCACAGCACCAGGAGTCACTCTGGTTTTTGAGTAGCAAGTTAGTAGTATGAAAAACTACTAAAAAGTTTGGGAACATATCAGATCTTTTACAAAATACCTCTAACTACCTGCAAACTATCTGGGAAGGCAGAGATAATTAATACCAACCTGCTCAGTGTGACCTTTTCTCATTTCCAGCACAGCCAAGTTGTTGTAAGCCTCTGCGTGGTTGTTATTGTTAACTAATGTTAGCTGGAAACACTGGTGAGCCAGGTTCACATCTCCTATGCCCTAGAAGTCAGATCATATTTGAATTCGTCAAAAGATTTGAAACAACACATGTCTGCTTTGTTGTTCTGAGTATCTTTTCATCATATGAACTGCCATGGAATACAAATCTCAGTAAAAACATGCTGGTTAGAATGATATGTATTTTCTTCCCAATTCTTCTCCTTTCTTTCTTATTAAGAGAAAAAAAATTCTCTCCAGCACAGCCATGATCCTAGTGAGATTCACTTCATCTAATTTAACCTCTAGATGACTGAAGTGTCATTTAAAGATTAAGCTACAGGCTACCTTACAAAGTCACAAGAAACACCCTGAGACATGTCCAAAGGGCTTCATCTCACATCTCTCTATGCAGATTAAAAAGGACCATGTAATTCTAGACTTTAGAGGGTTAAAAATAATGGGAACAAAACTTTCTGTTTTGAGGAACTGACTACTGTTTAAAGCTCTGATTTTATGATTGACCGATACATTAAAAGTGTCAAATGCTGAAAAATGTATGCACATCAGTTCCAACTGCAGTGCTTTGGAAGTGTAAGGTAATATGTTTATCATAGTTCCAATGCAATCCAGATGAAAAGGTGAATTTCTCACTGACCTAAATTAAAACATAATCAGCATCTTAATGGAACTCATATTAGGAAGCTATGAAAAATCTGTGAGTTTTTGTCTGGATGTGCAGCTAAAAGAAATCTAACAATGCTCTTCTGGAAGAGCATTTGAAAATGGGCAACAAATGTAAATTAGTTAATTAGATTGGAAGTTAACATTTTTTAGCACACAATTACAAAATATTTCTATTGTGCATGAGGCAGAGCAACCATATTGTGTACAGCACTTTAATGTCTCCCATGTGCTCCTGAACTATCTTGACCTTTTTTTCTTGGTCAAAATAGCTTATATTGCATCAAAGGCTCTCAGAGGTCTTGTATGAGTTACAGATTTTTGGAAAGGAAGGCTAATGATAGTAGAGAGAATGCATCTTTTAGCAGGAGAAAACCATAAAGACATCTGTGAAGACATACAGAACTCTTTTGCTGCTTTCTCTTTCTGGAAGAGCAAATAAACCTTAATTAAACTCATACTGTATTTTATCCTTTACTATATCTGTTTTATATTTCAAGCTTGGTCAATGATTACATCCAAGATATTCTTTTTCCAGTTACTTTTTCATTTAGTAAAATATTTATTCGGAAAAGTTGTAAGTATTTTTCATACCACAGCCACATGTCCCAAGTTGTACCACACATCCGCAGTCTCCTCCTCGTTTTCAGCCAAAGAAAGTGCACGTTCAAATGAAGTTAATATCATATCATATTGCTGGGCATAGAAGCAACAGAGGCCAAGGTTGTTAAAAAGCTGGCAGTTGTAAACCCCCATCTGCAGGAGCCGTCTGTATTCAGAGAAAACATTTGATAAATCCATTTTTAGTTTTAATTGCACATAGTTTTCTAAATTACACACACAGATTTTATTCTAAATAATGTGTTTTTTTCTCTCATAACAGGTATGCTACAAGGCCGAAGGAAAAAATGGGCAGCTTTGTGCAACATGACTTATTATGACCTATTTTCAAACCTGAACCATAGAAGAGCTCAGGTACTGCAGAAATCACATGGAACTATTTACATTGACTTCATCTGCGCTCAGACTTGGCAGCATGAGTCAGACTCCTTTGCACTCTAACTTCAGATAAAAACAGCATGGTTTAACACTGTCTTTTTATTGCTTTCATAAGGAGAACCCCAGCACACACTTAAGCAGAGGATTCTGTGGTCACATCACTGCACATGACTTCAAACGGAGCATTTCAAAGGTTGTTCCTTTTCAAGGGGCTAAATGGAAACTCCATGCACTTCTCCAATGCAAGTGATGTGGAAAGAACGGCCCAGTGTTCTCAGGCTGCTTCACACTATGAAAGATTTCTTACTTCTTATTTATTAATCAAATAATCCACTGTTATGCTAATGTTCTCTGCTGGTAGTTTTGCATACACCTTGCGTGCAATAATCACAAATTTTTAGAAGAGATGTAAGTATCACTTGTAGAGAAGATGCTAAGTTAGTATGCTGATCATATGGTGATATTTCTACAAATGCTTGCTTATCCTTCCATGTTTATCATCTGTTATTTTTCTATAAGTATATTACACTTATTTTGTTACCTGCCTAACAAAACCCAACTCTTTGCATGTCCAACCTCTTACACCCTGCTCCTCTCCCTTCCCTCCCAGTTTAGATACCTGTAAAACCGCAGAGCTATCTCGGGCTGGTCTGAATA
The DNA here is from genome assembly GCA_032353885.1 of Nothura maculosa. NCBI lineage: Eukaryota > Metazoa > Chordata > Aves > Tinamiformes > Tinamidae > Nothura > Nothura maculosa. The sequence continues at coordinate 8,522,976 of JAUBOD010000445.1, forward strand.
GAAATGGTTACTGCCAATACAAGCAATGGCTTCCACATGAGTGTTGTCCTGTTTTAACACATCTTTGTAGTACTCTGCAGCTGTGGAGATATTGTTCATTTCCTACACAAGGGAGGGAAAAAAAAGATTAATTCTTCTTTGCATCACCATTTTTATTACGAGACTTGTTAAAATGTCAATTTACAGGAGTGCTTGCTCCTGTACAGTGTATCCTCAGCAGTATTTAACCTGTGGTTAATTATATATGTTATGCTATTCTGTGATCAATGCAACATCACCAGTTGGCATCTCCACAAGTTATTGATTTATTTTTTCAGGACTAGTTATATCTGTCATAACCGGATACCACTGGATCAGTGAATATCGGTCAGCTCACACGTACCCCAGGCATGAGCCACTTTTGTTACAATGTGTCATAATAAATAGTATCGTGCAATTGATTTTTATTTCAATGCTTTGTAAATAAATTCATGAAATGCTTTGACAATAAATGAGACTGTAATTACATATAAAGTATTACTGAAAACAGGAATAGTGGATTAATTACCAGACTTTTTATTTATTAGCATGTGCCAGTTAAGACAACTGTGTGGTATCAGAACACATGCTTGGATGTGCATTAGCTGCAAGATGAGTAAGTCATCTAAGCAAAGGCATACAAGTTCTGAGGGGTGAAAGTCACCAGATGAGCCACCACCAATTAGAATAAAGTAAGTTAAAATGGACAAAAATATTTTTGCATTTAGAGAGGAATATTTTTGAAGTATGTGCTATAGATTTGCTATACTCTCTACCTGACCAAAGAATAAGCTTTTAGTTGATTTTAGCAGCACAGGCACATTTAGTTTTGGAAAATAACACTTCCTTTGATTAATGGAAATAATAATAAAACTGTCCCTTTATAAATAGTAAAAGTTATATTTTTAAATCAAAAGGTCTGCAACTCTTTCTGTTGTCAAAGAAAGAAGAAGAAAAGCTCTTAGCATGACAGATACCTATATTCTACTTGTGAATTCAGGTAACATGAACAGTCTGTACTGCAGTACAAATCTTTGCTACTGAAGTTATAATCCTGCACTTGGGTATGGGCACAAAGCTATATCAGGTCGAGTATATGCTGTTCCTTAAGAATTACTTACAGGGTTATGGAATGTTTTGCATGGCCCTGTAAAATAATATCCATATTAAAAACTGCTTAACAATTCAGAAAGAAGGGCCTCAAAATTTATGCAGCTATTTTCTTCCTTGCTAAAGGACAAAGAGCATTTAACATGAAAATGGATTCATTCCTAGGGGTTAAATGGGAATGATGAGAACAGGCAAGAATGCCAAGTATGCATGTACACAAAAAAACCCAACCAAACAAAAAACCAAAGAACATTTGAACAAAATATTTGTTTTGGAATAGCATCATTACCAAAATGCAGTATATATTTATATATGTATATAAAAAGTATGCTGCTTTGCTGCTTGACAGAAAAATACATATTTTTTAAAATGCAAAATATATGTCTACTCACCTAAAGCAAAACCATTACTTTTAAAATGGTCATCTTTAAAATAGAATCTACTTCCTAAACTACAAAACATTCACATTCCAATTGTTCTTGCTGGCTTAAGAAATTAACAGTGACTTACAGGACTAATGAAGACAGCAGCACTAATAAAGAGCTCTGCAGGGTGTTTGGCTGTTTGATCCTGCCATAGGCCATTGGTGACACAAGCAGTTAAAGTCCAATGAAAAATACATAAAGTAGATATAGTTACATCTGGATCACCTGCCTTAATGTGGGCTCGTTTCTGTGTCTGAACAAGGAAAAGCAGGATCTCCCTGGTGTTATTAAGAAGTTGAACAAATGAGCCTGCAAGTCTTCCCTGACATGACTTTGGTAGCTTCTTTGTGTTATGATACCTGGTTTGCATTAGTGATACTGGAAATAAGTGCAGTTCATTTTTCATGACCTTATGGGTATATGGAATATTTGGCTCTCTTTCTTGCTCAGGCAGCTAACCTTGACCACACTGCACGTTGTATAGTAGGTACACACCTCATAGATCCTGGCAATCCCACAGAGAAGAGCCACGTCTCCAGGAAATCGGTCTAATCCTTGCTTGAAAAGATTTAGAGCTGTTACAGGCTGATCCAAACGCAAATACACCTAAGGAAACAGAACGTGTATATTAGGGTCAAATGTGTGACAGGGCCAGGCTGGCATTGCTGCTGGACAAGGGAGGATGGATGGAAGGAATGAGTCTGCTCAAGGAATGACTCTGCTCCCCTTATGCTGCAAACTATTAGCATGGTGAACAACACTGGGAAAATAATTGAGTTAATAAAGAATAAATCTCTGTAATGATGATAAAATAAGCTAATAAAGATAACTATATTTGCCTTCTTATCATCTAGACATTTTATATGGACATTATTAATAAACCAAAAAGTAACTCCAAAATAACATACTTTGACACTGAGATGAAGGCAGCTTTTCCCAGTTACTTTGCTGCTACCCCTTGCATATCCTGTGTTAAGCTAGGGAAGCAAAGGTTTATTCCTAATTCACTCCATCTGTAAATGTCACTGTATCTAAAATAGACTTCAGATCATTTGATATCATTTTTCATTTATAAGCTGTGCCGTAGCTTCTGATGGATTAAATGTCTGCATTAAATTTTAAACTTTAAATGAATATCTCCATTGTGGCTGTCATGCTCCATTCTCCTTTCTTTAATCACTATTTGAAGTTTTATTTTTTCTTAGCAACAGTTTCTTACACCAAAATCATTCCGCAAAAAGTTTCAGTGCAAAGTACACACATGAAAGAGAATACATGATAGCTGAGTATAACTAACTTCTTAATTAGGAAGAGCTTAAGCTAGTGGTTTATTTGTAAGTATTACACATGTGAGTGACTTATCTGAGTTTAATTTATCTTAGATAAGTGCAGTATGCCAGTGCATACTGCCATACCTTCAAATTCAAATAATTGAAATAATTCAACTTTTTAAAACTAAGAGAATTTTCATTAACTTTTTACCTTCTTTTTAAATTTGTTAGAGCTATAAAGCACAGCCATCTTTATACCCTTAAAGGAAAAAGGGCAAAAAGTGGAGGACAGGAAGCTCAACTAGAGCTCTTCTTTTTTATTTTTGTTTGTGTGTTTGCTTACTATGTTTTCTCAAATGACAGATCCAGTCTGGTCTAGGCTTCAACTGGAGGTTCACTCCAAAGATACACTCACTACGGATCATCCACACAAACACAGCGCCAAGGCAACGTGGCCACAAACTCTAATACAGGATTAGTCCCATGCCCAGGCACCCCGCGTTTCACGCCGCCTGGTATGAACAGAGGGGTGCTAACTGATGCTATGGTGTCTGGTTTGCTCAGAACTTGATGCAATCCTGTTATTTTTCTGTGGTTGTTTAACTCCAGCCTTATTGTTGCTGTTTTATCAGACTGAGCAGTAACTCAGTGCCCTATTCTGTTACCTGCCCACTCACAGTCCAACATAAATCATGTTGTGTGATGCCTTATGCTTCAGCTAGCTGGTCTATGCAGCGGGAGGTAGATGTTCAAATGCTCTTTCTACACAGGCTAGTAATGGGACAGGGAGATGCACAGCTCCTATCACTGTATTTATAAATCAAATTACTTATTTTATCACTCTGTATAGCTCAAGTGCTTTGCAGAATTACTCCTGCTGGTGACTGAAATCTAAAATTATTTAGCTAAATGGAATAAACTAGCTCAAAAAAATGGTTGCCCCAAGACAAGTCTTCAGATACCAATGGTACAAGTTTAAATACCAATTGTAAATTCCTCAAGAACTACAAAGGTACAGCAAATATGAGAATATGAGCCAGTACCATAAAATGAACATCTGAATTATTTGCTAGTAATGATGACTTGTTTTGGATAGATCTGTGCCAGTCAGCTTGAAGGGAGCTGACAAACAGCAATTGATTTCATCTTCTTCTAGTACTAAAGGAAGAAAAAATGCAGTCTTAGTTTTTCACGTGCCATTTCTTCTCGAATGCCTTACAAAATGTCTAGAATTTGACACGTACCCTCACAAACAAGTAACTCCAGTGCTTGGCTGTGCTAGCTGTTCTTTTACAGCTTTTAATGCCTTTATTTTGCCTTTTATTATTGCCTTTTAATGCCTTTATTTATTTGAGAGCATTCTCCCTTTCAAGGTCTCCCACTGCTTCCTGTACGCTCCCCTTATTTTGCTTTTGCCGGTGGAACTGGGTTTCGGAGCTTCCCTCATCCCTTGCTGATTTATTGCATTAGTCTCCTAGGCAACCAGAGATAGCCACATTGTTTTCCGTGCTGAAACTCCAGTGCTGCTTTAGCTGTATATCCCTCCCCAGAGTTGCGTGCAAAGAATACAGTCAGGGAGAAGAAAGATTTTTTTTTTTTGAAAACTGGAAAATTCAAAATATATTTTCGAGCTATATACATTAATTCTGTTTCATCTGTTAACATAAATTGCCTCAGGTCTATGTGGAGGTCACACATTATAAATCTTCACAGAATACTGACCTGGATGCTCAGCTACTCTGGTATGTGGACTTGTCAGGGATAGGTTGGAATTTCACTTCCGTACAGAATAAGCAAATCAGGAACTTACTTTTGCCAAATACAAGATTGTGTCAATCATGTCCTGCTGCTTGAGGGCTGACTTAAATTGTTTTTCAGCTTCTCGATATAATCCTAACCTAAAGAGATAACAGATAAGACCACATACATTTTTTGTGCTTTCTAAAAAATACACCGATTACATTAGAAAGCAGTGCACACTAAGCCAAACAAGAAGTAGTCAAAAGAATACTTGTATTTGTGTGCATGTGAACAAAAAAAATCTCTTTTTAATGTATATTTAGGTTACAAAGCTAAGCATTGAAAAACTAGAAGAAAGGCAAATCCATGAAATCTTCAGTCGCTGCCCTCTGCATTACAATGCAGTTTTCTCTACCAGAGCTTGGGCTCTTCACACAGACCACTTGACTTGTTCTTAGGGAACGTATGGCACACAAGCCCTGCAGGAGCCTGTTTCATATCAACAGCATTTGTTTTGCAACACTGCATTATTCTAGAATAAATAGCAGTGATCCGTAAGTGCAAAATAAACTACAGAATGTCTCAAAATGGAAGACTTGTATCAACAACTGCAAAAATGTACATTTGCCCACATCCTAATTGCCTATTCTTTCCCTCAGCCAAAGAGTACATCTACTTTGTGAGCAAATAGAGCCAAGAGGTATATAATGTAATCTTGATGCTGGAAGCATATATGCCTGCTTGGATGCTGTAGTGTCTACAGCACTACTCACAAAATCCTGAAAGTGAGGAATGACCTCTAAGTTCAAAAAAACCCCACCCTTATCTCCTACAGAACATCGAATAAAGGTTAAGGATAATGAAGAATTTCATTAGCTTGGGCATCCAAAACGTTTGTGGCCACGATATAACAAGGAACATGGAATTTTAAAGGGTTAATTGCTTTGTATTACCAGTCTGCTCAGCCAAGTGCTGCTTATACAACTGCAAAGTCTGCAGATGATGCTCATGTTTTGTAACAACCAGTGCATTCCTCGTGCTTTATGGCTGCTGCCCTCGCTTCAGAGGGTCACAGTTGTGGGTCACTGGTGTGGGGCACTTGGCTCCTGGGGCCAGCCCGGAGCCTCGCCTACGTCCTTCAAATTGCTCCATATTTCTTGGCAGTGCATAACTGGCAGAAATAGTCTAATATAAATTATTATTTCACTAAGTTGAAACCTTCACTAACAGATTATTTTCTCAATCTAACACTGTAATTTTTGGACAGTTCATTTTAATAATAGTTCTTTGCATTTATTTACTGAATTTTCTGCCAGGGATTTTGAAGCACCTCATCTTTGCTAAAGATGCAAATAGTTCAGTTACTTGAAGGTAGTCACTGCTGCTGTCTTTACCTCAAGTAGTGGAGCATAATCTCCTCAGTTGTTAAAGCAGATTTAATTATAAGTACAGTACTTGCCAGCTAAATACATAGTGGTATTTCTCAATGTCCAGTATTACACAACACACACCACAGTTGTGGTTCAGCACTCACAATCACTCATCACAACATAAAATAAGAAAAGAAAGGAAAACAGCTTACCTGTAGTAGCACTTCCCAATTTGGACCTTCCACCACCAGTCCTTGAACTGTGCATGCTCAGTGGCAAGGGCTGCCAAATCTAGAGCCTTCCAAACAAAGCCATCATGTTAACATCTATACTTTTGTGGTTATACAATGTAAAGGAAAAACTGAAGTAAACAATGGAAAGATTTTTGTAAAAAGATAAATTTGAGCAAAGAGTTGTACTAAATCTGAGGAGAGGGCACTATTTAATGTTTACTATTTTGAACAGTTTATGACATAAGAGCTGTAAGGATAATATGTCCCCATAAAAACACGTAATCCTAATAGTTTCTAGTAAGTTAAAGAGCAAATATGAAATTAATTTGATTAGACTGCTGAGTTACTGCTTCAGAGTATATATAATATTCGCATGAGCTGTCATTCTGCTCCAGCTTCCCATCCACCTTCACTTTCAGTTTCCTGAAAACAAGTAAAAACTTGCCAGAATAAACAATTCCGTACAGCCAGTCTGAAATGCAGTACTGCAAGAATTCTCATTATCAGCATGAGGCTGCATCTCCTTCTGGGAACTCTTTACAAAGCCTATGAGGCAAGTAACTTTTCAATGAATTAAAACAGACAAATATTTTAAGAAACAAACAGCTATTGGAGGTGGTTTCTAAAACCTCTTGCATCAGATATAGCTGAAAAGTAGGTATGAAAGTTAGGGATGCCCTGCATTAAAAGGCAAATTTCAGCATTTTGGTCTAAAATTGATGCCTGTTCTGTACAGAAACTTATCAAATAAGCAATTGTTAGTGCTTTTTTTTGGCTTAATTGAGGTTATTCTAGAACATACTAAAACCATGCTACATTTGAGAATTCTATTATAGGGATACCATCATAAATAAAAAGCTCTAGGGCAGTATTTTTCACAACAAAATATTCACTTTTTCATAAACATTTTGCATACCACAGAAATTAGAAACTAATTTTCTATTAAGA
>JAUBOD010000445.1:8548296-8563581 GCA_032353885.1 Nothura maculosa
GGAGCGGTGCCATCATTTCACTGACCAGCTGACATGAGCGGGAAAAATGAACCGTGTTTCAGACAGGCAAGGCCTTCCGTTTCAGACATGAAGACACCTCCATGTGCACTATTAGGCTCTTACATTCATTAAGATGGTTAAATCACATCCTATAAAGGGAGACAGAGTAACTGCCTGGGCAAAACACACTCCGTGCTGTAAGAATCACAGTTTAGCTCAATCGTTCCTGGGCAACATCTCCTAAAGCTTGGCTTTATATCAACTCCTGCTATCCCCTCCTAAGGAGATACTATCCTACTATCCTGCTTGAGGAAGCAAAACCTGAGCAGTGAAGGAGGCTGCTGCTCTTAAAAGGTCCTTCTTTCACTGGCTGCAGACGTTGGGAGGCAAGTTCTTAGTGCAATATGGAGCAGCAGGATGAAACAGATGGCACTGTGATTACAGCAGTTGAGTATTGCCTCGTGGTGCACAACATCTCACTTAATCCAAACTTTCTGTAAGTGCTGGCACTTGTCTGTTTTTCGGGTGTCCAAAATGACCTATCTTGGTTTGCCCAGTGCTCCTGTCAAGGAAGAGGAGTATTGACCATTAAATGGTTTAGACCTGCTTTTTAAGCACTAAGGTTAGGAAGCAAAACTGATACATGTTAGATGTTTCAGGTTAGGAAGCAAAACTGATACATACTTAACAATTTTGACCGAGTTATTTCTCCAGATTGCACTAAAATATTAGTGACTTGGTAAACACAGATGGAAAATAGCATCATTTTTCTGGCAGGCAGATGAAGACGAGAGAAACATGGTTTGCTCAAACTATTTAGGAACTAACTGATTTCACTAACAGTCTCCAAGAATTAGCACTCTGTTTGAAAATGGTATTGGATTCCTAAATAAATCAATTAAAAGAGTAATCTTGGGTCACTTTTAAAATATACTACCATAACAGTGTTATTACACGAAGTAAACACACAGTCTGTGTACAGCAGTACATGGATATAATTTGCTTTTTCATTCTCCTGCCTTATGTAGGCTCAAAACAGCCTTCAAAATTCCAAACTACAAGTAAGGTAGATTCTTGAAGGATATTATTATTCCCTTCTCTCTCTCTGACCAGATCAAGCAGAGTGTATATCTGACATGAAAATATGTTAGAAAGTAAGTAGCGAAGAGCACAACAAGCAAAGTAAAATATCGATTTTCTTGGACAAGTAACCAATATTTTGTGTTGATAACAATAAAAGGTGTAAAATCTAAACCATGATGAGTGCAGTTGACCAAAAAATATAAATATCTATGTATTGGTATTTCTGCCATGTATGTTAATGTATGTTTTAGCTACACAATTAGAATATGATTTTTCTTTAAGAGTTTTTATGGGTAAGATTGTGTAGCCTCAGCGGATCAGAGCCTGGTTCAAACTGCACCACTGAAAATTACTTAGCTGCTATCCTGGCTTCCCCAGCTTGCTGTATCACAGCAAAGAGAGGATATAAATAAGGCTACATTTTCTGCTGGGAGCCGTGTCTTGGTCTGGACTGCCTGATAAGGAATGTTGGAGAAGACAGCTGTATAACCACTGAATTTCAAAAACATAAATACATTGTCAAATATAGTATATTTCATAATCCTTCTAAAGAAATACACAGAGCTGCCTCTCGATTTTTTTTTGAAAGTCTCTAAACTGTTATGTAAAGTATTTAGAGTGAAAACCATTTACTGAGATCTGCAAGGTTGCAATGTGAAAAACAGATGTGCTTTACTTCAATGTTATTCTGTGAAATCTCTTTTCAGAGAAAGACTGCAACATTGATCCTCACATTTTCAAGAATGTTAAAAAAGATGATTTATTTTCTATGCTAAAGTAGATATATTTTGGAATATTTTTAGAAGTAATTTATTCCTGCTTAAACCGAGCTCTTAATAAGGATCCTTCAAGGAGATTACAGGGGCAAGAGCAAAACTGACCACACTTCAAGCTTGACTCTACAGAAAGTGAAGCCATTTCTTTCCCTTCTAATCTTTCAGGTAGATTTGAAAGATGAAGCTGATGGTAAGTGTAATTTTAGATAAAATTGTGAACAGGAATGTTATCTTTAAAGGAACACACAGAGTTACACAATCCAGCCTTTTGCAGGCAGCCATAACCTGGAAGCCTGTAACAGAACAAAACCAACGAAACAAACAAAAAAACCCCACCACAACAAAACTCAATCCTAACGTGAATTTCAGAGACTTTCATAGAGCTCCTCTTCTTTTCAAGAGCTTGTGACTTGATGTTTACAGATACCATACCTATGCCTAGCCCTTCACTCTCAGCCTAATTACATAAAAATGGAAAAAGAGAAGAGTGAGAACATTTAAGAAGATGATGAAGCACATTAGTTTATCACTTCATCCTCCATATGGATGGCACCAACCTCTTGTCTTACATTTGCAAAATACTGATACTTGCTGTTATATAGGATTCGGGTTCTCTAAGAAGAATGTATGACCTTACCTACAGCAATAACTTAATTTAATAGACTTGCAGGTTTAAAGAATACATAATCAATATTTGGATGAAAATCTTGCAAGGGAAATTTAAAAGACAGAGAAAAAAAAAGAAAAATCACCATGAGATCTAAATCTTACTTTGGTCTTCCCGTTTTTCTCCTGAGCATTTTTCTCCTAAGCATTTTTCTCAGCCCTCCATACCTCATATTCCTTACTCTACTCCTGTCACTTGCTGATCTCTTCAAGCTCACCACTGCTACCAGTACAGTCAATGTCTGCCCAAGCTTTGGAGTTGCCAGGCATACAGCATATTAATTGCATACTTGAGGTTCAGCACACATGTTAGACATACAGAGTCTTCATGTTTCCATGTTGAGATCATAGTTTGAAAAACTTTGTACTAAACCTAAAGATCTGTAAATTAACAGAATCACTGTGATCTTTACAACTCCTCCTTACTGCTATTAAGTGCATTATAATAGTTCTAAGGGCTTCAGTCACAGACCAGGTGCTGTGCAACTATATGCAAAGATTTCATGTATCAAGGCCTAGTAATTTGAATACTGTGTTCAAGCACATTTTGAAGGAACTGCAGAGAACTGACACTGGACCCTACTTAGTTTTTGGGACCAATATTCTTGAAATGTTAAAAACTTTTCTGCTTTCTCACTCATTGGTCCTAGTTGGTGCCTTACCACAAGGCATTCTTCTTATCATAAATGAAAATATCAAGCCTAAACAGTATAAAAACTCACTGTGCTTTACATTTATCATGTAACTGTGCAGCATTTCCTCTCTTTTCTTTTTCCTTAAAAAGAATTACCTTGATGTTCCTTAAAAATATATAGCTATAGCATGCTTTGGGAGATGTAGCAACTTCCTTTAAAGTACTTATGTCCAAATGACATCCATTTGTTTACTGTGTTTTCCAAGTCTGGTGGCAAGAGTTCTTATGCTCTCAAAGAACATTCCCAAGCTCTTATTTCTTACCAAGATAAGCAAGCAAATACAAGTGCTAGGTAACACAGGTCCCATATTTCCAGAGCAGGCCACACAGATCAACTAAAATTCCCTTTACTCATTACACTGAATCAGACAGGGTTTTTTTTTTTCCCAAAAATAAATATATATTATATATCTCCTCCCTGTAAGTATTGAGGGCATACCCTCACTAACAGTCAATTTTGACTTCCACTGAGATTTTAACCCAATTCCCTCTCATACAGAAGAGCTCAGAGGGTCGCTTTGTACCTATCCACAAGCATGGAACCCATGCAGCCAGGGACGGGATCCTGGCAGGAGGAGGGATCGCCTGGAGAGGGATGCGGCCCCTCTACGGAGGGAGTTTAACGGCGCAAGTTCACGGGGCAATTTCCCTACGACACCACCGACGATAAATAAAGAACTAAAACCAGCACGGGGCGGGCAGAGGCGCCTTCACACAGCCCGGCCAGGGGCAAGGCAGCAGCGGGCGCCTCGCTAAGATGGAGCCGCCCGCGCACAGCCGCTTCCCGGCCGCAACAGGCGGCGAGGACCGACACCCGCAGAGGACAGACAGACTGACGGAAAGACGGGCGCAGCGACGGGCACCGGCGCCCGCTCGTGCTCGGGGAGGCCGCCCCGTCTCCCGGCCCCGCTACCTGCTCGCCGGGCGCCCGCTCCAGCAGCCGGGAGCAGAGCGCCGAGCACTCCGCGAACTTCCTCCGCCTGAAGTAGCTCCAGGCCTGGAAGAGCGGCTCCATGTCGGGCGCCATCCCGCCGCCCCGCCTCCCGGCGCCCGGGGCGGAGCGAGGGCGGTGGAGCCGGCGCTGCTGCTGCCAGGGAAACGGCGCCTAATCCGCGCTATCCTAGCTAAGCTGGGGCCTTGCGGAGCTGGGGCGTCTGCCTGAACCAGGGCTCCGTCCTGGCCCTCGTACTGGGGTAGAAAGTCCCGTGGCGCCGTGAGAATCCTGCCTGGGAGAAGCAGAGACTGCTGCGAGCAGCTGTATTCCCGTCTCCCAGGCTCCATTAGCTCGCCTGTGTTTCTGTGGAGGGAAAATAATCTGAGGTGTTTCAGAGTGGAAAAGAAAGCTGCAGTGCAACTCTTACCGTGTTTGTGTGGGGGGATACTGAATGCAGCCATCAGCCCAAGTAAAAGCAAGAAAAAATCTCTTAAATTAGAGACCTGGAGAACTAAAGAAATGATTTTGTAGTGTGAAGATGAGCATCATGATAGCTAAAACCATGTTACAGGTAATTTCATAGATTAATTTTATTCTTTCTGACTCGCCCAAACTATCAGTTTGTCTGAGATTTGGCTAAGCTTTGTGCAACTCATATCCCGGCTGGCAAAATCATTGTCAGACTAGAAAGTGCTGAAATATGTATATATATATATATATATATTTATATATATATGTGTGTGTATATATATATATTTAAACATAAGAGGTATGGTCCATCCTAAAATGGGAGCAAATGATTTGAGCTGAAGAAACAACAAGTAACATAAGGGCGTTAGTTGTCCCATGACGCTGCACAGGGAAAATAAGAGTGAAGCATTTTCTGGGATTCAAGAGATCCCAAGTTAAGAGGGGTGGAAAGGAAATAGCAGATTGTTCCCATTCTCTGTTTGTGGGTCATTACGTAAGAGGACGTGCTGCATTGCCATAGAATATGGAGCAGACTTGTGTGGGGAGCCCTATACCCAGGTGGGTCAGAAGGGTGCACAGTATTTTCCTATGCTTTGTCTGTCCATCTACTGTGATACCACTGTGTGGTTGTGCTGCTGTGGCTGAGCAACCACCGAGTCCTCAGGCGGTATCTAGTGTTGCTGTAGGTTCTTTTGTTATGAGTTCTTTGAGGCTGTGTCCTTCAGGATGTCCTTCAGCAGGTAAGGACATGGCAAGGCATCGAATGATGTGCAGGATGTGCTATTCGGAGAGCTTGTGAATGCTAGCCAGAAACTACAGATTTATTAGAAGCTAAATTGAAGTTTATCCAAGGATTTTTCTGAATTTTGGTTAGTTTTTAAATGCTTGCTGTTACCATGTTAGGTAATTCAGTGTGTCTGGGAGGCTAACTTTTTGTAGACTGTAATGTGAAGGGCATTTTTTGTTTGAAGGGCAATACATTAATTCCAATGTTATCAGATTAAAATGTCAAACTGGTGTTAGCTAGTTTACTGGAGACAGATAATAGCAGGGTGTTTTATAGGTGCTGTTGTTAAAAAGCAGTTATCTTTTTCCAAACAATCACCACATCAGTTAAACACCTCATTTATCTGCATAGGAAAACATAGAGGAGACCATTAGCTACTAAACTTTATTGATTCCCACACTGCCTTCTTAAAAAAATACCTATTTAGAGTTCTGCATATAAATGTCTCCTTGTGAACATGTATTTTAAGCTTCAGGAATATCTTAACAAGTGATTTCAGATTGCAAAGTAAATGAAATGCTGAAAAATGCTTATGGTATTTCACTCTAACACTTTTAAAATCATTTCCATTTTGAGATAATGAATTAGAAAAAGAATGAATGAAGAAGCCATTATGAGCAAACTCAACAGATGAAGATTTCCAGGTACTCAGTCAGCCTGGGAGCTCTGCATTTAGCTGAGCAAAGCAGCTGGATTAGTCACAAGTGTCATCAGCTGCTTCCCAGTAAGGCTCAGGTAAGGGTGTTTGGCTTGACAAGAGATGTGTTTTCTGTTCCCCCAGGGAAAAGAATGGCTCTGCTAAATGAAGAAAGCAGTGGAAATCAGAAAAAAGACATGAAGAAAAACATTCCAAACTGTCTGCCTTTATATGCGTGAGAACTCAGAGTTCCCCTGATGAAAGCTGATGACTTTTCAGAAGCAAAGAATCAGATGAGACTGTGTGACTAGAAAGCAAAGGGAACAAATTGTCTGCAAATCATGTAAGCAGTCAGCATTTATTCTCTGGGTTATGCCTCTTAAAGCAGGAAAAAAAAGAATAAAGCATTTCAAATAGCTCTTTTGGGAGGACAAGTGGTGGAGAAAAATGAGTGCTTTTCATATAACAGGATTGCTTTATCTTAAATCAGTAATATTACTGGACTTCAGCTACTGTTTTTTGGCACCGGGATTATCTCTGTAGCAAAAAAAAAAAACAAAAAAAAACACCCCACCATCTTACAATGCTATGCTGGGCACAAGAGGTTTCAAAGCTCTGTTCAATAACAGCCTTGTTTCTTCTCTCCTTCCACAGAAAAAAAAACTTGAACTATAGTTTATGAACTGGAGGTGAATATTGTGATTCCAGAAATGTAGCTTTCATTGAATCATTTACTTTCATGGCCTACTTGCCCACATGTGGAACAGAAATACACTGTGAGGCTTGTCCTTCTTCTAGGTTCCTTGATTTTGCTGAGTGTGTTGAACCCTTCACTGTTAAATGCTAGAGGAGTTTATTGTGTAAGGGTAGGAAAAAATGCATATGGACAGAGAAAGGTGTGTCCACAGCACCCAGGTCAGTGCTTAGGGTTCCTGTAAGTCCCTGTTCATGTGTTGCCTCTCTGCATGCATTACTCAGGGCATATATACACATGACAGTACTTGTGTTCATCTTCCATTAAATGGTAGAGAACATTAGTAATGCTAAGTATCTTGGAGGTGATGCTATGTGTCTTGGAGGTGTGGCACTGTTTTTTCTTGAAAGCAAAGGGAGCTACGTTCTGCAGCTGAAGTAGAACTCAGTGGAATATCTGACCCTGGAAAAAGTATGTCATGATCCTACAGGAATGTTGCAAAGAAGATTTAATCAATATCAACAGGTTTCTGTATGAGCAGAACATTTCAACGCAAAGTTGCATGCAATTCAGCCTGCCTACCTCAAGTAGACTGGTCTCCAGTGTGTCCTCTACTCTCAGGGAGACTAATCGTACATTTAAACTGTGTGTGCTAGATCTAAAAAGAAGTCCATCAGCTGGGCAGCAGTTGAGTGACTTGAGTCCCCTCTATGTAGCCAAAATGCACAACTGGCCTATCAATAATACGAATCTGCTATCAGATTGAATTCTTCATTAGGCTGACAGTGGCCTGGAGAGTGTGCTTTGCTTCTCAGGACTTTTCTCATACAGGATGCAGTGCATGAAATAACTGTCTCAACCAAATAGATTGCATTTGTTGTCACTGGAAGTGCACAATGTCAAATTTGTGTTGTTTAAGAAGTGCACAGTCACAGGTGGAACATGCTGGACCTCCTTTACAGGATCTATATTTAAGGCTCTGGAATTGGTTTCAAGGTAACAAGGAGTGTTTTTCAGCTCTGGAGTATTTAATTCATTATCTCATTTATTCAAATATATCCCCAAATCCCATTTCAGAAGTGAAGATGTAGCACACATCTGTGCAGAACATAAGGTAGCTGTTCCTTGGCTTATGAGAGATTAGTTTTTGGCATCAGTAAAATTGGTGATGCCTGTGTCTCCATATTACACTTCAGAAAGGATCATTGCTGGAGTTCTTGTGTAAGGTCTGTGGAGAAGAAGTAATTTTGAATGTGGATAGAAGCTGATTGCTTTTTTTCCCATAGCTCAGGGTTAAGACAGTGTTTGAGTAGCTCTTTAGAGCTATCAGTATCAGATTCTTTCACATGTCATCTCCCTAAAATGAAGCAAATTAATCTTGCCCTCTCAGATGAAATAAGTTTTGGAAATTTTATCTCAGATGTACTTGATTTGTGGAAGAAAAAAATTTAAATTTCCTGTTTGATGTTGATAGGAAAAAACCCTCATAATTTAGTAATGTAGCAACATCCTCAGAAAGATTTTCTATGTACGAGATTAGTTTTATTGCTTGAAATGTTGCAAGTAATGCTAGTCTATGATATTCTGAAAGAGAAGGTTATTTGGGATGAGTGGCCTATGTGCCTGTCTCATTCTCTGTTGCCACTTTTTGTGTGGCTGGGTTATTCTTTTGAGAATTAGATGTCTCTAGGATGGGGTACAGTAAAAACCCTTACTATAATTATTGTTAAATGGCTATATCAAGGAGCTTTGCTGAATATCATGAATCTATTATTAGTGATCTTTATTAATAAAACGCAGGTTTATGTAATTGCATCTTGTAAAAATGTCATTTTTGTTGAAATACTTGTCTTGCCTGTTGGGTTTTAGTTATGTTTCAAATAGTTGTTTCATTACTTGTTAAGATTACATTTTGTTTAGAAATGTCTTTGTGCTTCCCACTTTTCATTACAATATAGTTCTTCCTGCTGACAAGGGTGCTTTAAACTGGTACTGAAAACTAACTCTGACAGGGTAGATGTATTTAGTGTTGTTTTCTTTTACATGCTCTCTCAGAATAAACACTTCCTCTTCCCAAACATTTTGAAGATTAATAATGTGAAATGACTAGAGAGAGCTGATTTTTGTGCTATATTTAAGGGGTCACTCGAAAACCCCTCATATTAGGAAAGAGAGAAGAATTGAAACAGAGTCAGTGAAGAGTTCTACACTCAATGCAAGATTGGGAGACACTTCTGCCTTTAACAAAAGACGAAGCTGCTTCTGCATATGTCTTTTAACATCTAATCTATGAATATGAGATACATGAGTTAGTCTTTTGCAAAGTGTATATGGGGAGAGGAGATATCTAAGACTTTTCATTTTAAAACATAGAAGCTGTAGGCTGAGTTTTCCTTGCTCTAGAAGTCTCCCACGAAGTCTTCTGTGCACCAGGCAATCTTACTTGTATTTAGATTAGGAATATTCATTCTCAGGCCTCATATCTCATTGTTAACTCAGATCCTTATGATAAAACCAGGACTAGAATCTAACTTTTTGGTTCACAGAATTCTGTTACGATCTTAAAAATTGTTCTGCAGCTCTGTGGTGAAACACGCTCTGTTCCTCTGAGTAGCTAAGTCATAGGTTACTGTTTCTGTCAGTTACTTGTCTCTCTCTCAAAGAAATCAACGCTGATGTTAACAAACATCTACCTGCAGACTGCCTAAGTTAGACATTTCCTGACTTTTCTTTGAACAAGCATGATGAAAGGTGATGGGTCAAAGGGGTCGTTCTGGTGATTCAGGCACAGTTGGTACTGGAAGAATTGAGAGCAACAGAATAAGGAGCAAGTTGTGAACCTGACTAAAATTACAGATCAGCCTGTGCCCAGTGTTGGCTTTTAAGGAAAGAGCCTATTCGTGGTAGAAGAGCACAAAGAGGAAGTTCTGTGATCACATGTTATTTTTACCTACCATCCAAACTCCAGTTCCCATAGTTTGTTTGTTTGTTTATTTATTTATTTTTTGTTAAGACCATGCCTTATTTCTTGTATAAAATTAGGAGATGTAGTCCAAATGAGATTGCCTAAAGATCAGAGTTTGGGCTGAGGCTCAGATCCAACATCAGAGAAAACAAACGCACTAAGAGGAGCAGGATTCATTGTGTGCCCAGCCTGACAAAAACCTTAATTGCTGTCATAAATAAGGATACTTGTGTGATCATGCTCGGTATCATAACCATGGTTACCGTCATCTAGCTGAACAAGGACCATCCAGCAAATAATTATGGAACTTCAATGGCAAAACTGGTCATGTCCTGACTCATTAACTTTCATATGCATATAGAGACTGTACCAAGTCCTTGTTATCAGATTCATCCCTTCACTAGTATGCAGGGTAAACAAGATAGTAACCAACTACTTCACATCAAAAACATCCTTTTCTTCTGAACTGGTTCAAATGATGCACTGTTTCTTTGATGTAGAAGCTTTGTGTGCTACGTTGAATATAGATACTGTGCATCACATTAATAGGAATCAGTGAGGATATAAAAAAATTACCCTATCAGAAATGCTGCTATGTCATTTTCATTTAAAGAGAATTGCAAAGGATCCACTGGTTACTGGATAGTCTGTTTTGTTCTTAGTTTATCCTTTTTAGAGGGAAAGTATGGGAAAAAAGATCTATTTTCCTACAGTGAGAAGTAGCTGTTTCTATATAGAGATTGAAATCATGTCATGTACCAGTTTTTGTATATTGTCTTCTCTTGCATATTGTCTTTTACATCTTAAAGTATTTACTGTCTTTAAAATAGGCCTACTTAACTCAAAATTTTACTAAAGTGCCATATAATTGTAGGAATTTGCCTACAGAAATTAGAATTTAAAGCATAGAGTGGTGTAAGCTGGAAAAGATTGGAGGGTTATCTACGCCGATCTCCTGCTCAAGGCAGGGTTACCTCAACCTTGGATGAAGTTGCTGGGGTCCTTATCTAGTAGAGGAGAGAGAATCTCTGAAAATAGGGGAGGAACAGCCTCTTCCCTATTTTAAAAGCTTTTGCAAACTCAGTACACAGTTCTTGAATATTTCCAGGAACTTGTTGTCACTACTGTGTAAAAAGATATCATCTTGAGCATTTTCAATCAAAATTTTCAATATTCAATCTACTAATTTGCACCAGCCAGCTTAAATATTAATTCCACCCCCCAAAAAAAGAAATAGTGTTATGTGCCAGAGATGGTGGTCATCGTACACCATTCTAGTTGTAAAGTAGTATATTAAAGAGGGGTAGAAAAATTACCCTTGCATGGAAGCAAGGTGTTGGTTCACAATGTTATAGATCCAATTATAGGACTGAACCTGAAATGGCTGTCATAAAAGCAAAATTTAAAATAAGTTGCATTCTGTAGTTAAATACATCGTTCATATCAATTCATTCTGTGTTCAGAATCAGATTTCCATCATAAATCTACTTGTGGAAAATACGGTGAGATTTAATCAGCCTCTCTTTACGTGCTCCATTTAAGGCTATTTGGGTTGTCGTATGCAATATGCAGTCGTGGTGCGTGATGCAGGTTCTTCAAATCACCTTGTTGAGTTATTTCAGTGCACACCTAATTGTGCCTAAAATGAGAGCTGAAAAAAACCTATCCGAAGCAGACCCAGAAGTGTGTGTGGTGACTAGAGCCATGTTGTACAAACACAGTGTCACTGGTGGAAAAAAAACTGCAGTGAGTAGCTCTAAGCATAAAATCTGGTTTTAGATTGTTCGCAGCGTGAAAAAATGGTAATTTTCTCATTGTTTAGAGACTAAAAAGATTTTTTTTAATTGAACTGATGCCATGTGGTAACACAGATTTTTGAGTTTTGTAGTCGATATTTTAAGAAGGAATATAAATGTTTGTCTGACTCCTAATGTTAATATTAAATGTGGTCTTAGTAAAGCAACTTCAGATCTGGAGCTGCACGTAGAGACTCTTGCATTTCTTTGGAAAAACATGGATATTATGGCATAAATTCTTAGGCTGGTATTTGTGCCATGGAAAATATGGTAGAAACTCCTCTCAATCAATTTAGGAGTTAGGATTTCATCCTTAGATTCCAGGGCAGGCCCTGAACAAGGTCTTTTTTCTGGCCCTAGTATCAAGGTTAAAGAAGCCAATGGCCCTGCTCAGCTTCAGCGGTCGTGTTCCCATCCGCAGCTTCAGCTGTTGCTTTTGTATCTGCATCACTTCCTTTCCTAAGCAAATTTTTCTGCCATAGATTGTTCTGGAAGAAGTTCTTACCTTCTAACCTGATGATGGATTATTCTATCGTGTTTGTATCATGTCTATCTCTTTACGTGGTTATTAATGATAATAAATTGGTTGTTGCCTGCACTGTGATAATTATATGTTCCTTGTGCTTTCAATAGGATGCCTATTTCTTCTGGTGTCCAGGATGAATGTGTACTGAATTAATACAATTCCTGTGATTGCAAAAGTATAATTTATCTTGCAGAGGCAGGACAAATTAATATCTATAATATATTTAATTCCATGCTCACAAAATTGTTGTCTTTTCATTTTAACTATTATGTCAGATTTATCAGGTCAATACCAGACAAAAACATAGAGATCTATGGTTACAAGGTTATAGTAAGTGATGGTCTTAAAAGGAGATTTTAAAGAGCCCTTGCATTTTTCTCTTCGGAACATGTCAGCTGCAACTTTTTGGAAGCATCAGAATTTTTGGAGGCATAGGATAATATAGCAGTGATTTAATTTTCTGGTACTGGTTCTGAAAAGATCCCTCTCTGCGGCTACACTCCATATCTCCCTTCCTGTATTTCACAGAACATTATATGTTAAGGTGAGATCTGACAAAATCAGAATTCATTGATCTATTATGGTTTTTTACCCTTAGCTGCCTCCTTTACTTCTAGATAACACAACAGATCTCCTGATTATTTGCAGGGCTTCCTGCTTTTAATATTTCAAGGTTTATAAAATGTGTTTATGAAGATAGTCAGTCTAATAATATACTCTAGTTCTTTTGAAGTCCTTTTTAATTTGCATCTTAGGTGATTGCTGATATGGTGCAAAACTTCTGGTTAAATTCTGTATTTTCTGGAGGACAGCTGACTAAGATGGTGTCCTAAACTTCGCAGTGTTGTCTTATTTCTTGCCTTCGTACTTTTGCCCAGGACTAAATGCACCTTTGTGACTGTTAACATGCGCCTCAGTGCTGCCAGGTATCGATCTCGGTTAGCAGGTAATTCTCTCTGTGGTTCTTGGTGCCTTTCTCTTTATGTAGATTTATTAGTTTTGCAAAATCTTACTTTCAAATGCTGTGCTACCATAATAGATGGAGATGTTTTATCCCCCAGGATGTTGAAGGTAATGTTGTCGCTGTTGCTCATCTTCCTTATATTATATAATTACTACTTGAACCAGCTACTCTGTCTTACTTAGGACTTAACGGAGAATAATCCTTCATCTTGTATGCTCTGGAATTAGCTGTTCCAAGAGCATTTGTTTAAGAAATCACTCCTTTAAGCCTTGTTCCATTTAGCAATACATGAGATACATTGTAAATATATTGACAATGTGTTGGAAAGAACATCTCTGTATAATTATGCGTTGCAAGATATTAAAATGCCGCTTAGGTGATATTAGCTAGAGACGTGATGTACTTGTGTCACGGTAGAGTAACGAAATGTAATGTGCAGTCATTTGCTGGTACCACAGGAAAGATATAAAACCTGTACCTTGGGGGCTGAGACAAAACAGCTCAACACCTTGTTTTGTGTGCTGAAAACTCTTACTGAAAGCATGTAAAATATATTACTTGTGTAAGTGCTTATTTTCCACTGTATCACTGGGGCTAACACAAGACATTTCCCTCTCCTGCAGGTGCGGCCCGGCCGTGCAGAGAAGCACCATGGACAGCGGCATTCCATGCAGTTGGAGTTGGAGAAGGACCCGTCGTGATGAGGGATGCAGAGGAAGAGTGGAGAAGGGCTGCCCAAAGGCCGGGTGTGTAAGATGTGAGAGAATACGATGCCCATGGGGAGGTGTTGCAGGTGCTGGTGCTTCCTGAAGCGAAGA
Source organism: Nothura maculosa (assembly GCA_032353885.1). NCBI lineage: Eukaryota > Metazoa > Chordata > Aves > Tinamiformes > Tinamidae > Nothura > Nothura maculosa. The sequence goes on from JAUBOD010000445.1 coordinate 8,562,108, forward strand.
GGGATCCTGGGATCCTGGAGATGGCCAGGCTGGTGCCTACCCGAGGAATTGCAGGAGTCAGAGCTGAGTGGGAGCTCCAAACAGGGAAAGGAAGGAGTAGTGAGACTCCACTGCTTCCCACTGCTGGCAAAACCAGACCTTGAGTGTGTAATTTCTCTCACATCCCTTATTTCTAGCATTAACATAATCAAACTATGACCATTAGTTTCCTTTGGGTATTTTCTCTCATGTGTTTTCCTTATCTCTTAGTTTACTTCCCAAATTTGTAGGGATGGTAGTCAATTTGGGAATAATCAAAAGCTATATTGGCTCTGTATGTGACATAAGGCATCTGCCTTTCTCCTCATGTTGCATATGGGTTTTCAGAAGGCAGTTTTGGCTTCTTCTGTCCGTTATAGATAATATGAACTGAACCTTACAGTTAATAGCCCATACGTGCTTACATATTAAAGTTTCCTCCTGTTTCCTGTTTTCACTTTTTAGTTTATTAAGTAACACTGCTTTGGGAATGTGGGGCTAAATTCAGCCAACTCATTTTCACTAAGTAGCCACCTATTGCCTGGCTCCGATTTGTGAGTTATGACTAAGACACAAGAATTGCACCTTATTTCACTGCAGTTAATCTTTTCACTGCAGTTAATGTCGCACACCACTATCAACCTTGGAGTGGAACAGAATTTCACTTTGGACAACAAGCCAATGAAAGTATAATTTATATCTTTGCCGAAAATAGAGAGACCCTAACTATGCATTTTTGTACATTCAGGCTTAAATATGCTATGAATGTGCAGCAAGCAGAATATTAATATTTCCTAATTTACAGCACAGATATATTCCTACTTCTAAATGAGCTTTTCAACCAACATAAGTCAAATATACTTCAGCTGTCTATGTCTCCTTATAATTATGCCACTTAACATTTAAATGCTGGAAACAAGTTATTTCAGTCACCGTACATGTTCAGTACTTTTCAAAACTACTTTCCCATCAGCTTAAGCATATGAAAGGCACATTCTTAGAGACGTAATTTTTCGCTCATTTTTAAAAAACATATATAATACACTGTGTTTGTGACTTTACGGAGCTGCACAAGACCATTCCCGAAGTTTGGATAGGGGTGCGTTGCCATCGAGATCAGGCTGTGGCAGCTCTGGAGGCTCCGGTTTGCTCCGTGCTCCCAGGGGAGGCCGGGGCTGCCTCGCACCCCCGACCCGTGCCCGGGGGCCCCCGTGTCCGTGACGGTGCCCGCGCTGCCGCCACCGCCTGCAGCGCGCGCTAGACCGCGGGGGAGGCTCCTCCTCGCCCTGCTGCGCACGCGGGGAAGCCGAGCACGGCCGGGGGGCGGAGGGGCTAAGCGGCTGGCGCTGAACACGCCCGCTGCCCTTTCCGTGCGGGAGGGCGCTCCGCGCGGCGCCGCCGGTGCGGGGCGCGCTGCGGCAGCGGAGCGGAGCGGAGCCAGGCGGCGACTCCTGCG
>JAUBOD010000445.1:8564155-8574254 GCA_032353885.1 Nothura maculosa
CCTGGGCCACCAGGACGACATCATCAGGTACCGCGGGCGGCAGCGCCCGGCAAGGGCGAGCGGGGCGAGGGCCACGAGCCGTAATCCGGAGCCGCGGCGCCGGTAATGCCGCTGCGGGGGAGGTTAAGCTGCAGCAGGTGGGCTCGGCCGTGGAATTAGCGCCGCGGAGCATCAGCGCTGCCCGCGGCTGAGCCGCCCTCCTCCTCCTCCTCCCGAGTGCGCTCGGGTCGGTGCTACCGGCTGCAGACATGGGGGAAATAATGTAAAAATAGTGCTGTGGCACTAAGAGATACAGCAGCGTTATTCCCGCGCTGCCTTTCTGCCGTGGGTGTTTTTCTCCGCGTGTGGGGAGCGCGGAGGGCAGATGTGAGCCTGACTCATCAGTCTGTTCCCTTCCAGGAGGTGTCATTGCAGATGGGTTATTTCAGTGCTGAGCCCCTCTGCGCTTGCCCTTTGGGTTAGGAGTAGCCCGCGGGGCCGGCCATTCGCCGCCCAAATGGGTTTTTGCGGCACCGAGGGCTCCACATGGCGCGTCCGGACGCGTTGGGCAGTGGGAACAGGTACTGCCCGAGCGCGGCGGCGATGCCGGCCCCTCGGCCAGGCTGCGCGTGTGTGTGGGGACACCTGGCCCAAATGGATGGGCTGCTCTGGGGCTTGGCCCTCCTCATGGAGAACTCATGGTGTTTTTCAGGCAGAGCTGTTCTGTCCATACTACTAACGTGTAGTACCATACATCTAATGCCATGTGTCCGCTGCCGTTCCTCCTGGTGCTTCCCCAAGGCTTCCTGCACCCCAAGAGCTGCACGGCTGGAAGCGCACGCAGGGAAGTTGTGCGTGTTTCCCAGGGAAACAGTTTAATTGGTGTCGCTCTCGGCTTTGGTTCGATCAGCTTGATTTTGCCAAAATGCGACTGAACTCGTTGTTCAGAAGGAGCGAGAGGAGCTGACAAACGTTGGGATATCGGGGGCCAATAATGCAGAGATGCTGCCCCGTGCATTGGGGCTTGTGCTTTGGTTTGTGTGGTACCATGGTCAGGGAATTGGGGATTCTCCTGCTTGTGTCGTGCCGATGTTGAGGGGATTTCACATCCTTCCATTTCAGGTCTCTGCACTTTCAATGTTGGATGTGCTTGAACTCACAGAGCCTTTACAGAGCTGTTAGCATGCTGAAGCACGAGCACTCGGGTTTATATCAGTATTTTTTTTCTAATTGTAAGATTCTACTTGCGTTTCTAAAAGCAGTGCGGTCCCATTTACACAACGGCACCCCATGCTTTTCATAACCGAGTACCTAATGATGTTGGTTCTCAGTATTTGAAGCAGTTGCGGTAAAGATGGGTGCAAAAATGAGATTATGTAATACAGTATTGTTTCATTTAATATCTGAAGATATCAAACTCAATATACTTCATTTTTAATAGGCTTTGCGAGCAAGTTCCATGTGAATTCCAAGGCATTGGTGATGTTTTAGGAATCAAAACTGGAGGACTGCTTGCCTGTATGAGAAGTAAAGGATCACATTTGTGAAAGCATGGCTGGTGTCTGAAACGTTCTATATTTAAAAAAACTCCAACTTGAACGAGCGCAGCTCTGCAGCCACACAGATTAAGCAACATAGATCACATGCTCTGTGGTGATATTATTAGTACTCTTCATTATAAGAGCCTTTTTATCGTTCTTATGCTTTGAATAGCGTTCTAATTTTAAGCTGCAGTCAGGAAGAAAAGAATTGCAATCCTTAAGCCAGAGATCAGTGCTTTGTCTTTAATAATAGTAGTAGTAGATTAATGGACAGATTGAGAGTATTTTCCATGTGAAAATACCTTTCTAGCACTGATAAGTGATTTGACTTCTTCAAAGAGATTTTTCGTATTTTTATTAAATGGTAATTTACAAGCTTACTCTGTTTTTTTTATATGATTAGATGCTTCCGTGTCGTTTATTTTCAATATAAATATCTTAAACATGTTTTCAGTCCAGCTTCAGTTTAACCCTCTGAGTTACCTGTGCACCGAAAAGACTGTGGTTTGTTTGAGTTTGACCTTCAATTTCTTCAATTGCACGGATTTTACTTATTTATTGGTAATAGAAGAGTGGAACTAGGGTCAATGAGGTTACTTCATGTGGCAGAGATGTACAAAATACTTTTAACGCTTCTTTTATTAGTTTTTCAATTCAAAAAACAAATTTCAATCATTTTGAATCTCAAAAGGATTTTTTGCTGTTTTCTTTGGAACTTTTTTGGGAATTAGTTTCCAAAAATGCACCACTGGTTCTAGGGGATAGAGAGCACCATGTTATCATTTCTATGCCATGTGTTCAGCCTCTGCATGTGTCTGCTCCTGAGCGTGTGGACACTTGTGGAGGATGTGTCTCTAGCTGCACAAAGCTGAGGAAATTCGTATCTTTTGGGAGTGCTGGTAACTGAATTCTTCCTTGGAGATTTTTCTGCCTTTTTTGGTGAGGAAATAAATTATGTAAATGAAACCCTGCTGCTTTAGCTTATTTTAGGATAATAGGAGTGTCCACCTTTTCCTTATATTCTTTTGTATTTTAGCCTGCAAAAGAAACTGCGTGGATGGCCTGTGTGTGTGCAGACAATGAGATGCAGCCTGGGCTGTGTGTGCAGAGGAGATGCTCGATGGGGTGAATGTGTGAATTGCTGCTGCAAAGTTACTGATTTAAGCTGTGTCCTTGTTGGATTTCCTGAACTACCAAAGGAGCCTCTGAGATGCATCTGCTTTATGACAGAGAAGAGACCGTGACTTGGTCCCTTTGGGTTAGGTTTTTCCCTTTGCTATGTCTGTAATTTTAATGGTTGAGAAAGGCAGAGGTTATTTTCTGTCCATCGTCCTTCCAGTGTCTGAGGGCTTTTAGTGGGGTCAGTGCTTAATCCTGCTCTGTATAAAGACTTCAAGAGATGCCCACTCAGTATTAACTTGTTGAACTCAAAGCTAACGCTCATGTTCAGGTTTCTTATTTGCCTGGACAAGCTGAAGTGTGTGGTTCAGTTTATGAACTTCCCCTTTCTCTTGCAAAGGGGAAGAAATGGGAAGCTGTGGATACTTTTAATGAGTATTTGCTAAAAGGATCCTTTGATGTTACTAAGATTACTCTCAGTGCTGGCACACTGCGGGTTTTCTCCGTTTTCTTTTTTTGCTTTTATGTTAGCACTGTGGCAGCCTCTTCATGAGCTTTGGAGTACTGGAATTTTACTGGGAATTGATTCTTATTTTTATTTATTTATAGTGGTGGTGGTATAAAACGTTCTAGTTAAATCTAGTTATTTATGCTAGTTAATAGCTAGTTAGTCTAGCTCTTTATGCTAGTTAATGCTAGTTATTTAACAATAGCTAAAATTAAAATAGTGCTTCTTTTTCAGATCCCAACACACCTGGCAAATATCAGAATTTGCTTTGTTTGACATCGAGCCTTCACCTCACATTATAGCACTGATTTTTGACTCTAACCTTGTGTATTGTCACAAAACATCCACGCTGCTGTCCAGGTCAAAGGAAGAAGAAGAAACACATTTCTCTATAAAAGAGATACAATTTGTTGGGGGTGAGAAGAGGAAGAGTTATTCCTCTTTCTCTTTTTAATGTCTATGACATGAGTTAGCCAGCAAACAATAGCGCTGTTGAATATTCCTAGAACTTTAACCACTAGTAAAGGGTGACTTCTATGTTCAAGTGCCACTAATATACTTGAGTTTGCTACTGATGGTACTTAAAGAATTTGTAAGTAAATAAAAATCTCTCAAAGGAGATTTCTCTACCTTTTGTTGTACTCTCAAAGTTAGTGTAACTTGCAGTGTCTAAGCTGACAGATATTGTTGTCCAAGATTGTAGGTTCAGGCTTCCACAAAAGCTCTAGGCACGATTGCAGACAGGTATTTTAGTAGTGTAGTGATTAAACACATTCTAGTTTTGAACCATGACTCTAGTCCTCTCCTCACTCTCTTATTTTGTTAACTGCACTGTGAGGCTTTGGATAAATAGCTGCGGGCTTCATCTGTTACAATGCTCTGTATTTCCACAGTGCCACAGTGTCATGGCATCCTGTGCCTCTTTTCGATCCCTTTTTATTATTTATTTTTTATTTTGATCCACCTCATGAGGGAATCCTATTGAAAGGATTTCTCCCTACATAATAATGTAGGGAGAAATTGTTTTATTTCTCTCCTTTTGAATCTCCCAGGAAGGAGACTGGCATCCCGAGATCTATCCTAGTTCTCAGAAACCTCCACAATGATTCAGATATCTGAAGCTGAGGGTATTTGCTCCGAGGGTTTTCATCTTGTCCTTCTCTAGGATAAATGATGTATGATTCTGACCTAACTCCAAATGACAATCCAGCACATATGTCCACCAATAGAAATTATGCATGGCTGCAGAATGTTATCCGATGAAATTCATTCAGGTGGGCAGCAGTTTTATCAGTTCTCATCGGGACTTTACAGTTGGCTTTGTATTTCAGATGTTGGGGAGTATGACTGATTGGAACCATAGACGCCTTTTTTTGTCTTTTAATTACCCAGTAGTGAGGCTGCAAATGTATTCCCAGCAGTTACATACACAAACTCATATATACATCACATATTTATGGCTACTCACACAAATCAGCATGGGCAGAGCAGGCTGCCCAGGGAGTCTCCTTCTCTGGAGATCTTCCCAACCCACCTGGATGCCGCCCTGTGCCCCGTGCTCTGAGTGTCCCTGCTGGAGCAGGGGGTTGGACTGGATGATCTCTAGAGGTCCCTTCCAACCTCAACCATTCTGTGATTCTGTGACGTAGATTTAATCTGGAATGAGTTGTGCATGGAAATAGCTCAGAATATTGCTTGAGTAACACTTGGGAATTCTGCAAGGTAGATGCAACCTACATTATTAGGGATAGTCTAAGGAAATAAATCTTTGCTCTGAAGTTCCAGAGATCTCTGGGAAGGTGTCTGCCTTATTTAGCTCAAGTCAGGTCAAGACAGGGCAGCATAGTACATTAAAGCATGGGTATCAGTATTGCAGCCTGGAGGCTTCTCTGAGCTGAAGCCACCTGCGGCCTCCTGCTGCCAGTAGCACTGGATGCCTGTCCCTTCTATGGGCTGCAGGCCTGGTCACTAGATCATTGTACTTTTTTAAAATGGAATATAATGCTGCTTTACATGAGATGAGGTCGTGCTTGTTGAGAAAGAGAGAGCATTGCCTGAGGTGACATTCTGATAATCCAGCCAGGGGAATGAAGTGGCCTTGTCTGCTGTTGATACAGGCCAATTCTGAGCAGCAGAATGAAACGCACAGAAGGAAAATCATCTGCTGGTTTCCTGCTGAAGACTCTGCTACCAGTTATGTACTGTTAGAAGCGAGTTCAGAGTTGCTAACACAAGCAGCAGCCTGTGGCTTTTGTGATACGGTCAGTTCTGAGAGCTCCCCGGTGCTCAAAGGCCGTTGTGTTTCCTTGTGCACTGAAACCCTCCAGAGACTGTAATGAAGATCCTGCATTGAACACAAATGAGTGTCCAAACAGAGAAATGGTTGTCTGACCCAAACTCAAAATTAGAGCCCGAATAGCTCAGTTCTGAGAGCTTCAGGAATCTGACAGCAAATGTCCATTTTTTATCTTCTTTCTACATGTAAATTTTAATAAAAATGATTTTATGTAAGTCTACATTTGGTTAAGGAAATTATTTTTGAAATTCTATTTTCATAAAGAAAAAGAGTGAGAACAAATGTAGTGTTTGATGTACAGTGGCATATTTTCTGGGAAATGCGATAGCTTTAATAGTGCTAATTGTGGGGGAAAATATGAGAATGCCACTTAATGTAGCTGCGCACACACAATTCTTTGCTAAAAAGACAGAGGCGAGAGGATCTGAACCTCATATATGAAGGACGTCTTCATGAACCATGGGAGATGCTGCAGTTTGTGCCGCATGCAGACCCTGTGAGAACTTCCCAGGAGATTCGATGGAACTTCTGTCCTGTGCACGTGTGTACTCAGAAGCTGTCACCATTCAGGTCCTTGTGCCTTATGCAGAAACACGGGTAGCCAAAAACCAGCTGGTGCCAAATTTGATGCGCAGGATTAAGGTGTTGGAAGCTGTCCCAGCCTTCTTCTCTAGTTCTCCTCCTGAATATCAGTAGTAATGCAGGAGTCCAGATTCTTTTTTTAATTTACTTAGAGAGTCACAGCTGTTAAGACTGATTGTACTTTTGAAATGTCATGAATGTTATTGGAGTCTCTTGGTAATGTCTATATGAGTGCAGATAGAGGTGGTAGAACTCAAGGTGGAGACCGTGGGACTCAGAAAATAGATGCAATCAGAGAATTGACTGTCTCCTGTAATACAGTTTCAGTACCTGTTCTGTAGATCAACAGTGACTGTATATTTGTGCATAGTTGATAGCTGACAGTTTGTATGTATTGAAGAAAAAATCTGTATTTACAGGGTGAGGAAAGTGTCAAAGAAATCCATGTTTTCTCTGAAGCAGTCTCAGAATTTTGGGGGCTGTAGCAGTCGTTACTTCCAACGTGCTTGAAGGGACTGTGACCTGTTGCGGCTTTTGGTTTCTTTTCAGGCAGAGGTCCCCAGGTGCTCACAAGTTTTTAGGTTATCTGTGATGTATAAATGCTATTTAATTTTCTGAAGAAATAGCTTAAATAATAGAAATCTGACATTCACATTTTGGAGATTAATAATAAGGTGCTAGAAATAATAATACGCTTTTTTGAAAAAAAGGGAAGTATTTACGTGTACTTTTGAGTATTAGATTTTTTTTTTCCCCTCTCCCAAGCCTGGAAAGTGTAGTAGCCACTGATGAAAAAGAAAAGTTGGAATCTGTAAACTTCAGTCATTCATTGATGAAAAACTGGGAACCCATAAAATGAATGAAATGAGTGTCTTTAGTGTGGTGTTTTTATATGAGTAAGCTTAAATGTGTCTAAGAGTCTGCAGTTAATTAGCACATATCAAAAATGTACTATTCAGTGAAAGTATGTGAAAAAGTCATATTTAAGGACAGAAGATTGGAGCAAGTGTACAATTTTGGTACCTGAGAAGTGAGTAAATACAACTGTGCACTTTGTGGGGAGAATGTGCTCTGAGAAGTGGACTCAGGAGTTTGGATCTGCTCAAATGCAACAGCTGGGATCATTCCTGGTGTTACAACTGATGGGAAGATTGGATTTATGCTTTGGAGAAGAAAGCAATATATGGCAAAATCATGTAGTGTGTCTAATTGCAAGCGTTTTATTCTAGTCACTCAAATCAAGGGGATTGAATTACCAAGATATAGTATTTTGTGACTAGGTTGTTTTCCCTTTTGAGTGGGGAAAATGTTTATGAGAAAAGTTTATAGGAGTTGATTTTTTTCAAAAAGTTTAGATTTTTACCTTTAAAATCAAGTCTTAGCCTTCTTATAAATTTATATGGTGGCATGTTTGCCATGTTTATACTGAAGATACATCCATCTACTTTGTCATCTGCAGATGTTCTTCAAGAGCATAATCAGTTTATTTCCCTCCATTAAAACACTCCCGTCTTAATGGGACCTAAATTATGTCATAATTAAACTAATCAGTTCTCCTACGAGCCTCTAGCTGCAGCATCTTTTGGCTGCTTATCAGTCAAAATGGTGTTTCTTATAGCAGAAATAATTGCTAGGAAAATGAATGAAAAAATTGCTCTGATGACCACCAGTGGTTCACAAGGACCAAGTCACAATTAATCTCTGTCCATTATTTATGTTAAGTGATCTCCAATTCTTTTTGTATTTAAAACTCTGCAGGGAAGATTTGACTTCATATCATAGATGGAATGTTCTGCTTTTTCCTTAAGAAAAGCTTTTTCGGTCTTTGTGGTTTTGTTTGGCTGTTTTTCAGCAGAAGTAATGGGTGACAACAGAGATGATGATGGTAGGTTAAGACAGACATCGCTCCCTTACATTGTCATATGTAGAATTTCTCTGTTAGTGGCTCTTTGTTAGGTATGAGTGCACTCACAGAATCTTTTTATATGCTCTGTGCTAATTAATTTTTCAGCTCTAACTTTGTAGGAGACCATACAGAGCCCTCTGTGCAGCTCTTCTGGGGTGTGTGTGCTGTGTTGGGCAATATGACATAGACTTTGAGAGATGTATTGTATGAATCTTATCCTTTCTAAAGAAAAAACAAACAAACAAACAGGAAAAAAAAACAAGCCATGTGTGTCATCTTAATTTGCTTTGTTTGGATTTATTTTGGTTAAATATTTTAGGAATGCAGAATAAAGTATTTTGTGGATTCTGTTTCGAAAGGGAACAAGGATGTGCATGTTGGTTTACATGCATCTGTATCATTAAACACCTCATATTCTTCATTAAAACCACATAGATATAAATATCCAAAAAGAAAATATAAAAAAACAAAGTATAAATCGCTGGGAGCAGTGAAAGGGGAGCTGAAAGGAGGGCGAGGCGGCGGGGCTGGAAGCTGACGGGCGCCCGCGCCTTCCCAGCCGTGAGCCCCGTGCCCTCGTGAGCCCCGTGCCCTCGTGCGCCGCCGCTGCCGGCGCTCACAGCCAGGTCCCATCGGGGCCGGCATCTCCCTGGGAAGGACACGCTCTTCTGGAGCTGGTACTCGGCGCCTCTTCGCAGAGCTGAAGCGACGACGTGAGGCTCCAGGACAGCGTGTCACAGGCAGGCAGGGAACGTAACCGAAGGCTTGATAATGCTCAGCCATTAAACATTCCAAGCTTTTTCTGCACAAATTTTGAGGCCTGCCCTCCTCTTTCTGTTCCTCCAAATTGCAATCAAAGGAATTATATTTCTGCTTAGCTACATTTACGTATTTTCATCCTCCTTGATATGTGTAGCAAAATAGATAAAGTACCTGTCTGATTTCATAACAGCATTAGTAAGTTATTACTGTTTACAATGTTATAACGATGGCATGCGTAATGATACACAGCCACTGAATGTGTTTGAATAAGATAATACTTTTGAAAAGTTTGTCTGAAGTCAGTGCAAAATTAGATACAGCTTAAATTTGGAGAAAAATCAGCTTCGGGCTTAAAAGTTAGTTACTTAAGAGGTTTTTTTTTTTTTTTTTTTTCTTTTTTTCCTCTCACCTCTAAATGCTTACCATTTAAAACATCATATGCAAATCCCGTCTAACTTATGGAAATCTTAGTTTAGACACTACTGTAATTTTTGACACGGGTATTACAGGTTTTTGCAAACTACAAAAATACGTTTTGAGGCAAAAGTAGAAGTAATTATAGAATGTCCCTCAAATTGCAAAATATAATTCTAGCTTTACTTAGTTTAAAATCTTTATTTTGTAAAACTTAGTCTTAGACATAAAAGCAAAAATAGAACTTTTAAAATTTCTCAGTAGTTTGCCACATTAATAAATTTTCTTAAAAAAAGAAAGACAAGCTATAGTTCTATTGCAGACCATTATGTTTGTGATTTAGGACCATACTTCTGTCAATTGGTCAAGATTCTCAAGGAAAAATAATGTATTACTTGGAAAAAGGAGCTACCTACTTTGGGCTGATGAAGATCAGTCGTGCTCAATTCAAAACTTATAGACTTTTTAAAGATAAATTTAGATTATTATACTATTCTAGTATTGCCAATTGGATTGCTTTGCTTAAGCAGATTTTATTTCACCTGGAAGTGTCTATTGCTTTTGGGTGCTTTTACTTGATAAACAAGGTTCCTAAGCACTTGGAATCACTTGGAATGAAATAAATTTCTGTTATGGGAGTGTAAGTTATCTGCCATAGAGTAAAAGTTCTCTGGGCTTTCTTAGTAACTCAGTTAAGTGGCTAATTTAGGTGTTACTGAATGTTCTCCTAAAAATAGACAGGGTCAAGATGTGCTGTGCAGTGAGATCCTGCTGTGAGAACCTGCGGTCCAAGGTAGGTATCCCGGGCCATTAGCGCACACTTCCAAGATGCTATAGGTCCATATAACTTGCATGAGGGCTCTCACATTGCCATGATTTTCATAGTGGCAATGAAAGACTTGCCTTTTTACAACAAATCTCGCAGCTCACTGTGATTTGTATTGTGGTTGTAGCTATAATAATAATAATAATAGACATTAGTCTTTGAAATA
>JAUBOD010000445.1:8605011-8615328 GCA_032353885.1 Nothura maculosa
TTTTTCTTCAGAATGTAATGATTTGATGTGTGGAGTTGGTTATGTGATTTGAGTTTGAAACTAAATCATTATAAAATAGATTATTAAATATTTTTGAGAATTAAAATCGTTACATTGCCCATGAATTCTAATCATATAGTCAGTATCTAAAGTAGACATTTTATAAATATGATATTAGATTTTAAAAAAAATATTTAATACACTGATCAGATTTTATTTCATGTTCTCAGATTCACTGCTTGGGTTTGTATTCATGATTCTTACCCTAAAAGCTATTTTCTTCAATAGTATGATTGTCCATAATTATTCTGTAATCAAAGATAGAAGCATTACCTAGGACAATTTAACTGTTTAAAAAAAAAAAAAAAGAGAATTGAGTATTTAGTTTACATTAGTCTGAACATGTTAGAACAATCTTTCAGGTTAGAGAAATATTTTATCAAATCGTAATGGTTTTTTTTGACATAACCTATAACTTTTTTGAAGAGGCATTAAAACCCTGCATAAAATCTCACTCAGCCTCCATGTTTGTATAGAGAGAGGAACTTTGGATGCAAGTGTGCAGCCTTAACTTATATACTGATATTTTTTATAATAATAATAGTAATTACAGGCACAAGGCTACAGTTAAAACAAAATAATTTATTTTGCCATTTCGTTAGTAGATTGGTTGAAGATATAGCAGTTTTCTGTTTCTTTGAATACACTGTTTTTTATAAATTCCATTATCCAAAATCCATTATTATTTACCCATAATTCCTTTAATTGTTGCTCCAATTCTCTCAGTTCTATCAGTACTTTACCTGAATGTGACCATCAAAAGTGAGTTCTGATTTAGTACTGGACAAATCAGTGCCAAAGTAGAAGCAATAGTTCTCTACATCATCTTGAGATTCACCAGAAAGCCAACTGATTTGGTCCTTCATGCTGGGAATGCATTTTCAGTCAATTATTTCCCATGACCCAAATTTCTCCTTAGCCAGAGCTTCCCAAGATAAAATTCCCATACTGTAAGTGTAGTGTGCATTCCTTATTGGTAGGTATAAGACCTTATGTCAGGCTGCATGACATTATATATACCACTTACTAATAAATTGTATAGCTTGAGGGATTGCACTTTATTGTGTATTTCTACTGAATGATGATTCTCTGATTGCAGTTGGGTTAGGACATCTTTTAAAATTCTTTTATGTTCTAGATCGACTTTTCTGTCCAGTTTCTTAATTGAAATATTGTGCAAGACCAATTAATCAAATATTGCATAGATGTCCAAAACTATTACCATTTATCAAGGAGGACTATAATTTCATAAAAATGTAAAGTGCAATTAATCAAGCTCTTTTTTTATGGATCCTTTTCAGTGAGCATAATCTGATTTCATAACTTAAACTCTGTGCTAATCAATTTGCTTTGCAGTCATTCAATTTTTAACGTCCAGAATTGTTGACAATGACAGGTTTTTTATTTAAGCATAGTGGCTAAGCTCCTCACCTTCTTCCTCCTTTTATTTTTAATATTTGCTTTCTCTTACTGTTTTAAATTTTCATGATTTAGAATTACCCCTTAGTTAGCAAGAAATACGACTGATATCCAGACAAGTTGATTTGCAATTGACTAGCTCCAGTAGTTCTCATTCTTTTTAGTTCCTGTTGGAATGAAAAATGTCATGTGACCTTTTTTTGATTTTCTCGCCTATGTAAAACAGAAACATGAAGTAACTACTCTTTTTCTACCGTCACTGAAAAAATTGCTGTTTTTATCTTTTAAATATATATCATTTATGGTTACTTTTTTTCTTAATCTATTTCAATATTTTTTACAGTTATCACAGATGTTTGTTTCTGTTTTATACACATTACTTCAGTCTCTTCTTTCTTCCTTTCCTCTGAACATTGATTGAAAACTAGCTTGCTGTCAAAAACAAATGCACACAAACTCTTGTAAACTTTCAAGTTGGCTTCTCTGCAGTACCAGTGGAATTCAGGAAAGCCTCGTATGATACTGTCAAATGTTAGTAGTTATTTTTGTATTCAATGTAAGCATTTGATCTCACCAGAAACATGAAGTTGTTGTGTTAAACACTTCTTGTATTGTAATTTTGTTGCTCTTTCTGTTTTCCTGATTCCAGAGAGTCTGGTTGATTCTAATAGTGATGAGTCAGATTCAGATCAGTCTGATGTCCCAGAGCTGGACTCTGAAATTGAACAAGAGACCCAGATCACCTATCGTCGACAGGTAAAGATTTTAGTTCTAATGTTTTCTAGGGCTCAAGGAGATCTTTAGTCTGCATCTCCTGAAGTCTGAGAAATTAGCAAAGCTTTAGAACCACTGCAATCTAGGTGTTCAAACACAACGAAAACAAAATGATCATGTGTGTTCTTTAAAATTTGGTTTCAATTTCTAAATTATTTAAATTGCAGTGTGTAATAACAGACTACAGCTTTTTTTTTTTTTTTTGGTAATGGCAGTACACATTTTTGAGTGTGATAATTGGCTGAGTTCTCAGAAGCATACTTTTCTTGGCAATTTCTTAATTTATATATATATTCTTTCTTGAAGGTTTACAAAGAAGATCTACCTCAACTTAAAGAGCAATGCAAAGAAAAAAGAAAAAGTGCAGCTTCTAAGAGAAGAGAGAGCGCTCCAGGGAACAGTATAAGATTGCATTTTGTTCATGGGTATGAAAAACAGAATTTTTTGAAATTCACAAGCACACTGTACTGATTGATTTTTGTGTTTCGTATGTTGTCATTTATGATTTAAGAGTCCAATGCAAGACATTTTGTTGCTTTGTAAATCTTTTCTTGTTTATGAAAAAATAAACTTATATTCAAATATTAGAAAACTTTGATGCCAAGGTAGACTAATTTTGATAATGTACCCTAAAATTAATATGCTCTGAAATTTTAGTTGATGCTTATATTTGAATAATGGTGAATAAATACAATAATTGGCTTTCACCCAAATTTTTAAGTATCTGAAAAAATAACATTACTGAAGCTGCAATAGAAACCTTATCTAGTAGAATATAATTTTTTTTTATACTTAGCAACTCTTCTATTTTTTGTCTAAGCTCATTATTTGCTTTTAAATTGAAGGAACTTAGAAATACCTCTGCTAATTATTTTCGGAATTACATTTAATTATTAGCAGGTCCTCGTAAGCTTGTCAGAGTTTAGTTTCACTTGCTTTTTGGTAGGAATAATTTTAAGAACAAAATAACTTCGTCAATACCTTCTTCAAAGTCTCCTTGAAATATTAAGATTTCTTCTTTAGTGTAGATCACTTAAAAAGTGAAGACTTTCATTAAAACAAAGATATGTTAAAGCAAATTGACTATAGATATTACAACAAAAGAATAATGAAAAGAAGTATAAATTCTCATGATTAAAAAAAAATACACAGCTGTTTGTGTAAGAAATTGGGTAATTCTGTGTTCTCCTTTTAGACATACCTCTTTGCAGGAATGTAACTTACTTTGTGGTGTTAAATTGCTAATTGTGGTGATAAATTGCTAATGGTGTTTTCTTCCTCTATAGTGATATTGTTGTCTGAATCATCACTATAACATTTTTAGAAGGGTTCCAAATGGAATCCTTAACAAATTAATTGGCTAAGAATAGCTAATCATTCAACATGGCAGTTTTGTCTGTAGAAAACACAAATTTGTGGAATGTTTTGTAAGTGATGACAAGTGGGAAACAGGGTACAGAGCCCTTGATATATAGTACTCTCTTTTGGTACTCGAGGATTCTCAGTTGAAGATTTTGATGCCTGTATAGAAAATGCAATGAGGTGGGTAGCTGTAATCTTTCAGATCTGAGCTAAAAATCAAACCAAACCATCCTGAGGCAGCAGTAGTGCAAGCAAGGGACCTGGATCTTTGGGATTATTGTTATTTCCTTCACAACAGAAGTGAAGCTTGACCAGAATATCCAGGAATGACCAGAAGTAGAATGTCCAGTTGAGTTGTGTCTGGTAACCCAGTGTGCATCAAGGAAACTAATGAAGAATCCATGCTGAACAACAGATTTTTCTCAGTGCCCAAGCTGTTAACTTTAAAGTGACCCACTTCCAAGTGAGTAATAGGCATATTCTCTGATTCAGGAAGTTTGCTTTGCTTCATCATTTTTAGGTGCTATGGAAATGTCTTGGTAGTTCCTTAAAAGTATAACAAAAAAGTATGCTTTTTTGAAGTAGAAAAGCAGGAAGCTTTTTTCTTTCTTTGTGAGCAAATTGCTTTTGTGTTTTAAATTTGTAAACTGCCTTGAAAGTTGAACTTTTAAGAATTTTTTTCATTTCCTATAAGATATCTTTGAAGCCTCTGGTTATTTCCTGTTTTGGAAAAGGATAAGAACAGTGTTAAGCATGTGAAACAGATACTGGTTAATACAGATGAAATGACAAGTTTCCCCTATTATGTGCATCTTTCTCTAAGAAATGTGATGCTGTCACTATTGGGAGCAGATTACTAATGTGATTTTCTAGTTTGATTTGCTTCTAGCCAGCTTCTAGCCAGCTTCTAGCTTCTAGCCAGCTCATCTGTACAACTAGGGGCTTCAGGTGCTTGTAAAGGCCGTACGTGTGAGGGAGAGTGAAGCATGACTGGAGAGAGCAGCTTTAGCATGAGTCTGAACAGCAGGTCACTTTGAGGAGATCAGACACGTAACTCTCTGTGCATTAGCTCTGAGGCTGATACTTTTGTCAAGACCTGGTGGGGACCAGGTGCTTAGGAGCATTGAAAGGCTGCCTGACCAGGGCCAAACCAAAGCTGTGTAGTGGTAACTATTCAGGTAAGTTTTGGTGATTCCTTAAAAGAGAATCTCCAGACTACTTGGACAACAGTCTGTTTCCTCAGTAAAAACAGAAGTACTAAATGTTCTTCCAGAAATAACTTCCAACTTCTACCACTTAGTTTCTCTCTGGTAACAAGGAACACAGGTTTATTCACAGAAATTTCATATGAATTTTTTTCAACTTGTATCTTGTGGATTTGTGACTTGGTGTGGGTGTGTAAATTCCTTTGGTAATGATTGTTTTTGTTTTTTTTTCCAATAAAAATTTACAATGTTTTTTGTATTTTCATTTCCACAATGGTACCTGTAGAGCTACATCTTCATCTTATGCGACACCATAAAGAGCTGCACTGTTAAAAGGAGATCTTGCATTTGTTTTATGTTCAGATGTAATTTGTTCTGATGGTACATGATTTTAAGCAAGCAAAATAATTAATATCCTGAGAAGTATCTTGTAACACAGACAATAGAGATTTCTGTTAGTTTTGAATTGCAGATGCTGACTGATTAGTTGTATTCTTTGCTGTGAATGACTTGCTAATCATCTTTGGCATTTTTTTCAATTTATTTTGTTAGTGATTAAGTGCAGAAACACTCAGGTAGAGCTTTATGATCCCTAAATCAGTATAATTCAAACACGTTCAGGCATCTTCTACCCTTAATCATTCCTTTCCAGTAAATGTAATTGTGCATTTAGAAATGTAATCAGAATTTGTCTGCATCTTTATGAAAGTGTTGACTTTAGCAAAGATCTGTAAGAACTGTAACAGGAAGAAATTAAATAGGGAAGTAACTGCACAGAAGCAGGATGCATCATGGATTTATAGAGCATTGTTTATATCACAAGAAAAAGAAACCAATTTAATTCATACACTTTAAAATGTTGCTTCCATTGAGGACTAGAACAGAATTATCAAAAGTACCATTGAAAATCTTGTTTGTGTGTTGATTTCTCCATAGGTTTCTGAGTGTCTTGAGTTACTTTTGAAAATATGACCCTGGTGTTTTGACACATTTCCCTCTTGTTCCCCACCTGCCGAGTTGTGATGAGACACTAACTGTTAATCATATGTAGGATGAAATATTATGCATACTATGGCAACGCATAAGGACCTTAACTGGAAATTAGCCTGCTGATGCTATCTGAGAAAGGAGATAATTTCTTCAGAAAATAAATTGATTTAGAAAAAGGAGAGAGAAAAAAAAAGATATACTTTATCTTCCTGATAGGAAGTTTGCAGAAACCTTAAATTTCATGGAATCTGTTTTGACTTTTTTTTTTTCTGTGGAAACTCTGTTGTTTCATTTTAGACAGGAATAAAGAGATATCCAAAATTACAGTTTTGAATATTTTCAAAATTGTGTACATGTTGCTAGTCTGAATTTTGCATGTGATTTGGAAAAAGTGATAACCGTAACGTCCTTCTCCAAACTTGAGGTGAAGAGCAACTCTTAATAGCAGCTGCTTTCCTGCTCGTGGTACCGGGTTCTGAGCTATAGCTGAAAATGGTAAATTAGTGTTAGGTTGGCCTGCATGTTTAAAAAAACTTAAAATAGCAGTACAGTAATTGGTAAGTAATATGAGCTTTTTTATATCTGCTGCATCTTGCATATTTTTATCTAATTAAGTATTTATTGTATCTGTTTGTGACCTTGATGTACAAATCGTTCTTTTCTTCTTCTTTTTCTGTAGTTACAGAGGTTATGACTGTCGAAGCAACTTATTTTACACTCAGACGGGTGAGATCGTGTACCACGTTGCGGCCGTCGGTGTGGTGTACAACCGGCAGCAGAACACCCAGCGCTTTTATCTGGGCCACGATGATGACATCCTCTGCCTTGCCATTCATCCCTTAAAGGACTACGTGGCCACAGGCCAGGTAGGGTGCACATTTGCTTATCTGCAGTGAGAATCTGGTGGGCCACATCAGATATGGAAAAGCATATCTGGAGATAAGAGGGTCAGTGAAGGAGAGTGTTTATTTTGCAGGTGGGAACATGTTAAGAACTGTAGCACATGTGTTTTTCCAGTTTGTTTATGTTGATTCTGAGAAGTATCTTTGGCTGAAGGCTCCTTGTCTCTTCTTCGTCTACAAAAAGATTAATGTTTTTATTTGTATTGCTGCTGCAGGATAACAATTAGGAGGAAATATGCAACCTATTTTTAAAGATTTCTTAGTTATGAAATGAATCATAACTACGAGAATCTGTTAATCTTGTATTCTGATATTCCAGTTTGATGAGATGTGTTGAATTACTATCATTTCTAGCCAAGCATCTATGCTGTGTACATGCAACACAGGTATCATTTATATCAGTTATTTTTGACTTTTTTAGATAGTAACTTGAAGTAATTGTTCTCTCCCGTGTTTTCTGATAAAGAATTCTTCCCATAGATTTTTATATATCAGGACTTGTTGATTTGTTTTGACATTTGAGCTTGAGTTGTTATTGTCATCATCGTTGTTATAGATTGAAAATTGGAGAACCTCTGTACATAACTCTTTTTTGGCTGGTACTCTTCATTTATATAAAAATGCTTAAGATAAATATAGATGTATTGCTTACTGTATGAATCAAAAACTCGTGTGAAAATGAGTTCAGTTTAATTTTGAGGTAATAGAGAACATTAATAAAAGGTGCAAGGATTTTCTATATTTTAAAGTACCTTCTGTTGTCAAAAATGCATTGCTTTGGCAAAATAAAATGAGGAAATACAGTAGTCAAATTTCCTGTGCAAGGAGGACATTTGCATTTTACAGTATAAGATCCTCCTGAAAGTGGATGTTACAAAAAAAATTTACAAACACTACATACGTTTGCAACAAAACCAGAAACAGCTTATCTTCAGTTCCACTCTTGTCTTGAGCCTTGAGGAATGATGTTCTGGTTTTGCAGCCCATCTCCTGTGTTGTCCTGTAAATAATGTCTGTACATTCCAGCATTGCTGGAAAAGGATAAGCTATGTTTTGTTCCTTCCTATCAGGTTAATTGAATTAGTGCCAACCTACTGAAGACAACTCCATAGGTGAAAGTTGCAATAGCATCTGAATTACAGAATCCTTGTTATGTGACATGACACCAGAAATAACAGAAGTCACCTTGATTTCTGAAGCAGGGAGTAGCTTACAAACAATAAAAAAAGCCTTTTATTTTTAGACAAGCAATGATTGATTGAGAAGTAATTGATGGAATAAATATGCCACGGTGCAATCAATGGAGTTTTTACAAGCTGAATGTATTGCAAGATTAGTTAATTGTAATTACTGTGTCAAAGTTCTTTGGAAGGAAGAAACAGCCCCCTGTGGGCATGGTAGATATGAGGTAGGAAAGGGAATAATACACTGTTAGCCAGAACAAATAGTACTAGGAAGATTTTATCATGGTGACTTTTTTCAAATACTTTTTGAAGTGTGTGTTAAAATGCAGTATTTTTTAAAGGTTAATTAACTGAAGTGAATATTAAATGGAAAAATGCTTATAACTATTCATATTTCCAGGTTGGTCGAGATTCCTCGATACACATTTGGGATACAGAAACAATAAAACCACTGTCAGTATTAAAGGGCTATCACCAATATGGTGTTTGTGCTGTTGATTTTTCAGGTAATAAGTATTTATTTATTTATTTACAATTTTCCTTTTCTGTATGTCAATGCAAACTACTCATTTCTTTTGAGGAATTGGGGATTGCTTTGTACTGTATTGAGGCTCTAAACCCTAGAGGGGGAGCCTATTGAGGCTCCAGTCTCCAGTGTGATCTCTGACTGATCATTCCTTAAGCAGTGCTACTGTATAGTCTTGCATGCTGTAAACCACAAGGAAAGGTTCTGTGCTGTGGGACAGCTGAACACCTTTTCGTATGTATTTTCTTTTCATGTGTTAGTCAGGCTTCCTATTCTCAAATATTGCATCTGCATTAGGACTGTAAGATTTTGTTCTTTTTTTATTTTTATTTTTGGAACATAGTAACAATTGATCAGGTGTATACTTTTACCCTGGAAGCCTACCAAGTAGTACACTGAGACATCCCACAGTCCCACAAAGTAGTCCTTCTGGAAAGGAGCTGAACGTGTTCTTTTTTCCTACGTTATACTATAATAAGAGAATGCTAGTTAAATCTTTCGAGATTTCTGCACCATATGTTGAATTT
Organism: Nothura maculosa; assembly: GCA_032353885.1. Classification (NCBI taxonomy): domain Eukaryota; kingdom Metazoa; phylum Chordata; class Aves; order Tinamiformes; family Tinamidae; genus Nothura; species Nothura maculosa. Next base: position 8,613,961 of record JAUBOD010000445.1, read on the forward strand.
CTGTCCCAGGTTAAACTTTCTCTCCCCCACTGGCCTCTGTATGTTCTTTAATGATTTGATCTTCCTAATAGGACCTCTGATCTCGTAAGTGAATGTGTGTGACTGCAAAGAATAAGCAGTACTGGACCTAAACACTTTGGTGTTTCTTGCCTTTCTTTGCTCTCCTTTTTAAAGACATTGTCCCAACGTCATTTTCCAATTTCTAGCATGAATGGTTAGCAGTTTCAAACAAGTATGTAGCAAAAAGATGTTATTCTGAAATACGTACAAATAACGTCTTTCTGGAAAGTTCATATGGCACACATTCAGAGCTGCTGAAAGATTTTACTCTGTTACTAAATTTAGGACTATGAAATTTAGGATTTCCAGAAATAACTTTAGTAATTTCCTTGTTAGAAATGAACTGAGATGCCCAGAGTGAACAGAGGATACCCATGATACAACCCCTGTTGAAGGCTTCTGTGCAGCTGTGTCTGCAACTGTCATAACAAAGGATCTAATCCAGATCCAGAGGGTCTTAGTGCCATTTCCAGACAGGATAATTCAAATGTCTAAGAATGATAGTTGTGATAATGTTAAGTGTCTAGTGTGAGATGTTTGCCAAGTCAGTTCTTCATGGTTGCATTGCATGTAGAGTTCTTAAAAAGAACCTAAACTTCATCCAAATGACCACTCTAATTTAAATCTAGCAAATGTCCCCTAGGCATGCCAGATGATGCTATTATTTACTTATCTTTAATACATGAACTAGTATTTATGAAGTTAAGATGTTCTTTAATCTAGTTTCTTATAACTGCAGCTTAATGTTATCTATCTACTCTCTTATCATAAATTTACTTTTCTAGCGGATGGGAAACGCTTGGCCTCTGTTGGAATAGATGACAATCATACTATTGTGCTCTGGGATTGGAAGAAAGGAGAGAAGCTTTCAGCAGTAAGGTAGGAATTTAAGTTCAATTTAAATTTTCTACCTAGATTTAATCTCAAAAGACAGCTAACAATATTAATTGAGGAACTATAGTTATATAATTAATAAGCTTGCTGTTCCCTTCACTTCTCAGTTTATATAGGCAATAGCTTGAGCACAGCCTTAAGACTTCCTTTTGGGAGAAAAACTGAAACTAAAATAGAGGCAATAGGAATTGCTGTGGCAGTTCATCTGCTGAGAGAAGACATAGAAAACAAATCACATATTTGTTTGATGTGCTCAGCAAAAAACTCTTCAAAACCTTTCATAGAATCATAGAATGCGTAAGGTTGGAAGGGACCTTAGAGGTCATCTAGTCCAATCCCCCTGCACATGCAGGGTCACTTAGAGCACATGGCTCAGGGCTGCATCCAGGCGGGTTTTAAAGATCTCCAAAGAAG
>JAUBOD010000445.1:8619420-8633412 GCA_032353885.1 Nothura maculosa
TTTGTCAGACCAAAAATAATTCATAATTCAGAAAGAATTCTCTTAGAAGCAGGAAGATATGCATTGCATTGTTGTGCTATTGTAGTACTTGGGTAGAGGAGAGCTACATGCCTTTTTTGTGCTATGCCACTTAACTTGGAGTCCCCACTGACTGTGATACTATGAGGATGACAGTGATGGGGGAAAAAGAAGTGCATGGCCTTTTGTGTCTGAGATTTTTGCAGTGAATCCTCTGCAAAAGGCCATTCTGATACGGTACATGAACCTGCCATACTTACTACTACAAGATGGTTTGTATGGAGCACGACCAGCCTTGCAGATGGATGTCTGAGATTTAGTTCGCTTGAGCTCACCTGGTAACTTCAGGGATGCTTTTTAACCAGAATAATTAGAATATTCTAAAAATCGATCATCTTTTACATTAGAGCAATAATATAAGTTTATCGTGCTGTAGGGAGTTGTTACAGCATGACTCTCTTTAACCGTAAATTCTGAAAATCTGTAAATTCTTGATTTGAGTTAGCCTTTCTAAGTGAAAAATAATAAATCAGACTGGTAACTTTAAGAGCTTGTATGTGAACAGTCATTGGGGATGAGATTGCGGTATTTGATTATATCTGGAAAGTATGTATGTTAAAAATAAAGGAGAATTGGCCCATTTTATTCCTGATCTTTTTATCTTGAACATCTGTAGTTCTATGATATATAATTGCATACATTATATATAATTACATGTCATTCATTGTTAGTGTTGGTAGAAATCAAATCACTGCAAAAATAAGTAAAAATAATTAAATGATACTAATTTATTATTTATTTTGTCAGGGATTTGTCACTGGTGGAAAGGATGGGGTAGTCGCTCTCTGGGATGATACCTTTGAGCGCTGTCTCAAAACCTATGCCATCAAAAGGGCTGCTTTGGCGCCTGGGTCTAAAGGTAGAACATCTGACTTCTCTTTCTCTTATAATACTGCTTAAAATACTTTCCTCTTTTTATGGAATTGCCTTGACATCCAAATTTGTCATGATAAATACTAAAAGAATTTTGGTTAAAGCTTTATTGAGTCTAAATAAGTCATATTTCTGTTGTGGATGTGGGAGGGGAACATCACATAGTAGTAGTTTGGTTGTATATTTGATAGGGGCAGATCTTCAGTTCTATCTTAATCTGCCCAAATGAGATGATTTAAACTGGACTTACTTATATTCAGTTCTTTAAGTTTTTTAAGAGACAAATAAACTTCCTGATCAGAAGCATAATAGACTTTATCTTTTCTGTCCTGTTTTTGAAGGAGTAGCCTATAAAAGGACTAGAATTTAGAATCTTGGTTACCTTTTTAAGGCATTAGTGCATTTTGTGACTTCTTGTTCTGTAAATGCGTATCTGTGCTGAAATAATTCCTGAACACTCCTTCCTGTTATTCCCATTTATTATTGATTTTACTGCTTATATAGTTTTTCCTATTTGACGTTCTAAATAGTTTTCCTCCTCTTCTCTCTGTCTCTTAAAATTACATTTCCTGTATATGATAAATGGTATTGAACACAAGTAATGTAACTGATACCTACTCTTTCACTAAGATTGCCAATAAATCAGATTGATTAAATTTCAGAGATAATCTATTGTGCAGAAAGATAATTAGCAATTGCTTGGTATAAGAGCTTCATTATGAAAAAAGAATTTAATTTCTAAATAGCCCCAAACTCTTCCATGCCAGAATTGCTTCATACTGCGTATTGTTTTCTAAAGGAAGAATGTCATGCATATGCGCTGAATAATCATCAGCTAATGCACACTTTCAAATCTTCTGTCTTTTCTCATTTCAATATTCAAGGTCTCCTCTTAGAAGATAATCCTTCTATACGTGCCATATCTTTAGGACATGGTCATATTTTAGTGGGCACAAAGAATGGTGAAATATTGGAGGTGGATAAAAGTGGACCAATAACACTGCTGGTTCAGGTACCTGTTAAATGTCAATTAATTAATTAAATACTCCATGCTACAAATATTTTAGTTTTCAAGTGAAGAGTGTTATGAATTAACAATTTAATGGCTGGCAAAGATAGTGAGTTGTTATAGTTGCTTCATAGTGTTTTTCCTTTTTTTATTTTTTTTTTTAAGACTAGAATAGACTTGTCTCTCTGAACTGTCTCTCTGACATAGGTCTCAGATTTTCATGTAGTAATTTGCTCTGGCTATTAATCACTTCTGTTGCTTTAGAAGTGATCTTTTTTAGGTTTATTTTCATTTTTTATTTGTACCTATTTAAAAAAAAACTTCATTTTTCCCTCTGCTAACTAAATATACAAAAATAAAATGCAATTTTCACAAAAAAAATCATCATATGACTTCCTTAGTATTTAAGTAAAGTTCTATAAAGGTTTAACTCTTTTATGAGTGGTCATTGCAGTGTGTAAATAAATGGATTTTTAAAGCATATAACCTCGGTTAAATGCCCATGAGAGTTATTTCACAGAGAATAATTTTCTGTAGGACTAATTAGTATAATTAGAAGCATTAGTGTAGGACTATTTTTTTCCTTTTTTTTAATTGCTTCTTTGTTTCTTTGCTTTTATTCGGAAGTATCTTTCTTACCTTGCAAAGATTTGTATGTTCTCGCTATAGTTTTCCTTATTTCTTCCTTTTAGATATTTATTCCCAATTTTTAATATGAAATTATCTGTTTCATTTTTTTCAGGGTCACATGGAGGGGGAAGTTTGGGGTCTAGCTACACATCCTCATTTACCTATTTGTGCCACTGTAAGTGATGACAAAACCTTAAGAATATGGGATTTATCTCCTAGCCATTGTATGTTAGCTGTTCGCAAATTGAAGAAGGGTAAGATATTTGGTATGAAAAAAGATTTAACTGAATTCAGTTGACATTTACCAGCATTGTAAATCTTGTAAAAGAAGAATACAAAGGAATTCCTTTCTTCACTCGTTTTATTGGTATTCTATTCAGGTGTGTTATTTAGCCCTTCTGCAAAAAAAAAAATCTGTCCAGAAGATTTTTGAGTAATGCTGAACAAGATTATGTGCAATCCTAACATATTTAAATCAGTGAATTTGTAAATTCTCTGAATACTGTATTCAGTGAATACATAAAAATTCAAGTATTAACATAATTTTGCTATCTTGCATGTAGTATTGCATACATTTTGAACAGTGGGTGAATTTCCAGAAGGTGAAAATGTTATGTGAACTAGAATGCTTCCCTGGAGTATTTGAGTGAAGTAATTTTCAAAATCTAGACCGAGATTTCAATCTTATCTTAATTCTGGTGTATTCTGCCTTTGTCTTGGTAATTTTCCTGGCTGAGTTTGCCTCAGCTTTGGAAGCTGAGCTGATGTTTTACTTTGCTTTGCCTTAGCAATCAGTTTTCTTTTCATCTTTGTTATGTATCAGGCCTGGCATTTGTGCAGGGTGGGTTTCTATCCTTTTCTTTTTATGGGAGCTGTTCCAGTCTATTACCTTGAACAGCTGACTTAAGGAAACTGAGAGATTAGAATAGCTCACAACTTCTAGAAGGTCCAGCAAGGTCCAACAGAGAGCAACTTAGATGATTAAGGGAATGGAATATCTTTCCTATGAGGAAAGACTGAGTGAGGTGGGCCTGGTTAGCCTGGAGAAGAGAAGGTTGAGAGGGGATCTGATCAATATGTACAAATACCTGAGTGGAGAATGTAGGGAGCAAAGGACCAAACTCTTTTCAGTGGTGACCAGTGACAGGACAAGAGGCAATGCGTATAAGTTGAAACACAGGAATATCCATCTCCATGTGAAAAAGTCCTGCACTTTCCCCCACTCCGCCCCGCCAGGACATGCTAAAGTATTTAGTTAGTTTAAAAGATTAGAATATTTTTGATTTACACTTATCATCTGTGTTCAGTTGGATTTAAAGCTGAGGATAAGGATAGCTGTAGGATAAGGATGGAATCAGCATAGCAAAGTAAAGGATTACTGTCTGTAAGTTATAGACAGTAATATAGTCCATAATTATAGTCTATAAATTAATCAGAGGAAAAGTAGTAGGGAAAATATTTAAACTAATGGAAATTTTAACATGGGGAAAAAATGTGTATAAACTGGCTACAAATGCCTTTGGGTTTGAAACTGAAATTTTTCAAATGAATATTGACATGCTTGTTAGAAATACTATGTGTCACAGTGACCATGGTAGCAAACAAGTGAATTCACAGAGTCAAGAAGGCCTTTTCCAACTGTGTGTTTATTACTAGAGCACATGGCAGCAAACACCTGGGATCAGATACTTACAAGGAGAGCAAATTAGAAATATATAGGAAATAGTGATTATTAATCACAGAACAGTTAAGGTCGGAAGGGACCTCTAGAGATCATCTAGTCCAACAGGGACACCCAGAGCTAATGTAGAATAAATGTTGATTAATAAGCTTATAAATCTAATGAAGATTTTTTTCTTATGTGTATATGTATATATTTATACATTGTGTGTATACATACACACACACACACACATACACACACACACATTATGTACGTACATATATATATGTATGTATGTGTATTTGTTTATTTACCGGTAGCTTCTGTGAACTTTTACAATGTAGAACTTGGAAATGATCTTGGTAGCATGTAAAGTTTCATTCATCTGTAGACTGTATAAACACTATTTCTTTAATAATCTGGAAGTAAATCTAAAAGAGGGACTGTTTATTGTAAACGAACCTGAATGTCATATTTCCTTCCTATAGGAGGCAGATGTTGCTGCTTTTCTCCTGATGGAAAGGGATTGGCTGTAGGTCTCAATGATGGAAGTTTTTTGATAGTTAATGCAGATACTCTAGAGGATTTAGTCTCCTTTCACCACAGGAAAGATGTTATTTCAGAGATCCGATTTTCTCCTGGTAAGTGATACAAAATGAAGATTTTTCCTATCCAGATTTTTTGAGCAAACTTTATGCTCATTGTCAGTCATGAGGATGTGCATTGTGAATGTTGGATACTTAACTAAAAATATTCTAGCCTTATTCTGTGGTTCAAATGGACTAATAAAATGCATTAAAGATGCGGCATGGTGCAAATACATAGTTCGGATGAAGTGTCTTTCTTCACTTATTCTATGGGGAAAAAGAAACAAAATATAACCACAATAAGCCAAATCATATTCTTACTCTTATAAGAGTAATAATACTTTTCTTGTGTTTTCCAGATACTCTTTAAAACATAAAGGGAGAGATTCGGTAATACTCGTTTACCCATAAAAAAAAAAACAAAATTAATATTCATGTTTCAAATATTATTGGTATTGAAGTCCCATATTGTTTGTTTAAGGGCAAGATTACCAGGATAGACTCACTCAAAGTAACCTCCTAAAATCAACAGTCAAATTTTAAATCAACATCCAACAACTTCCCTGATGACGTTGTTCTGCAGTATGAACCGTATAACACTTTGGCCCTTAATTTACATTATTTTTGGCTAATGAGAATGTTTGAAATAGCGATATCAGAATATGATATTGCTGTTTTCTTTTTTCCCCTCTACAGTGCTTAGCAACACCAGGAATACTATTTTTTTCACCAGTTAAACTCTTAGTAAGGGATTTACATATGTGGCTTAGGTCGTTGGTGTTACTTCAGTGAAAATATTCCCCTGTAGTCAAAATATGATGTGAATAACTGGTATAAATCCTCATGCAACATGGGTTTTTGGTCACCTGAGCCTTGCTGCTCAGTGCAAGAAATGGCCTCACAGCGCAAGAAGTGGTTTAAACTTTCATCTAATAAATTATTTTTTCAGTAATATACTTTTATTGTAATTTGATAGATAAAAAACACTAAAATTTTGTTCTTACGGGATATGATCACATCTGCCAGAAGCTATGTATGAATTGCCAAAATAATTTCAAAGAAAGCCAAGTTAAATATAGCTAGACTCCCAAAAGTAATTTAATATTGCTAAAAACGCTAAGAAAATTCATTGTGTTTTTACTGATGTATTTTAGGGGCTGGAAAGTACTTAGCTGTGGCATCGTGTGACAACTTTGTAGATATTTACAATGTAATGAGCAGTAAGCGAGTTGGAATCTGCAAGGGAGCCTCTAGCTATATAACACACATGGACTGGGATGTAAGAGGTAAGGAGCATTTATCTGAATTCTAAAAATCTACTTGATAATGGAGTAAATCACTGTAAATTATGTCTAGGGCATGAATTTGTGGTACCATTGGTACATTCCTACAGCTTAGGAAGATATCCTCTTGTATAATGCAGCAAATGTAATTGTATCCGTAGCCTAGGAATTATTTTAGTGCTGTTTTGTATAAAAAAAAAGAGCTGCAGGATTGTACTTCTCTCATTTCAAAATAAACCTGGAAGAGTGATAGAAAATAAATTTGAGAATTTTGAAAATGGGAAGAAATCAGAAACCTTAATAAGAAACCTTCTCAGGAACAAATTATACAGGCAAGTAGAACTCATCTATTTGGAAACAGCCTGTGGCCAGCTGGAATTTGTGCCTTTTTTTTTTTTTTTTTTTTCTCTAAGCCAAAGATCAAATTCAGTGAGCACAGATGAGCTCTGAATTGCACTCAGTGTATGGTGTCTACCATCTGATGGGACTATCATAAATAATAGGAGAAAGTGCTGTGTTATGGCATTTTTCAGAGAGAGAAGGAAGAAATGTGAATAAAAAGGATCAAAAGACTCAGATCTTCAGAAAACCAGCCTTCTAGTTCCACCATTTATATATGCAACAGCTTATTAAATGGAAACAGTTTGTGGAATATTGTTAGGAAAAAAACATCATAACATTGTTTTGTTTCAGTTTAGTAAAATGTAATGTTCTAATTAATCGTAATATGTAACACCCTTTATAGGGAAACTGTTACAAGTCAACACTGGTGCTAAAGAGCAGTTGTTTTTTGAAGCTCCTCGTGGAAAGAAACAGACAATTCCTAGTTTGGAGGTGAGGAAACCATCTGCCATCTTTTGTTTTCTAACTTGAGTTATGGTTTAACAGGCTATGTCATCTAATAGAGAAAAATATTAAGAATTATAACTGTTCTTTTCAAAAACATTCTCTCTGAACATTGGCTGTTCTTTGTCCTGTTTTAGCAGTCTATTCAGAAAATGACCCAAGGATGATTAACCTTGTTTCTGAAGTACTCATGTCTCATTATATCATAATGCAGAAAAATACACTTAGTGTATATAGAGACAAAAGTAGCTTAAATAGCTGTAATATTGTTTTTGCAATATTAGAGGACTATTTTAGGGCAAAGGTAATATAGATGATACTCAAAATAATGCTTTCTGTAAGGTTGGAAAGCATTTGTTTTCTTTAGCACTGAAGGGTAAGTAATGTCAAAAGTCATTTTAAATACTTCTAGAGACTTTGAAAATTGGAAGTTAATAGAGGTTAAATCAATGTTCTCAAATGAAATCTGAAAGAGTAATAACATGATATTTTGGATGACATTTTACAATGCAAGGATTTTTTCTTGAAATCAGTTATGGGAGAAAACTACCTGGGAAAACGTGCTCTGTCTCAAACAGGTTGTTTTTGTAGGTAGAAAAGATTGGCTGGGCATCATGGACAAGTGTTCTGGGCTCCTGTTGTGAAGGAATTTGGCCAATAATTGGTGAAGTCACAGATGTAACTTCTTCTTGCCTCACTAGTGATAGTAAAGTGTTAGCCACAGGAGATGATTTTGGATTTGTGAAACTGTTTCGGTACCCTGCTAAAGTAAGTAACTTTCAGCTATGTGTGTGAGAACATTGGTTAATAAAGTTGTAAACAATTACCACTATAAACAAAGTACTGTTTGTAAACTTTTGTTCTTTTGCTCAAAGAATGCATTAAGTATTCTACTGCAGTTTGCAGTGGATTAAATTTTTGGTTAATAAGAATGGCCATTCCAGTTTTGACTAGAGATGTGTCTTGTCTAGTGTCCTGTCCTGTGGCAAATTTTCTCAGGCATTTTCCTCATGTTTTAGATATTCGTGTGCTCAATGTAGATTTATTAATGTAGTTTTTGGCCTTTTTTTTGTAAGGCAATGAACAATTCTTCCTTATTTCTTCACTTATTTTGTAGACCTCCATTCTGTCTGCCTCAGTTGTCTTCTTCCAAGATGGATAACTTTAATATTTTCTAATCATGAAACAGCCATTCCAAAAGCCCATTCTTCTTGTTGCTCTTACAGGACCTTTCTCGTTCTCTTGTGCATTTGTCAGTGAATATTTTCTGAATATTTATTATACCATTGATGTCAGTAATGTAAAGATCCTAAATACTTTATGTGCATTTTATTCTTAGTCTGTTAGATTTTATTATATTTTTAATGAAAAAGGGTCCAGTGTTTATTGCTGGAATCCATTTAAAAGCAGATTCTTATGTGATCAATCAAGTAAGTATTGACTTGCTTCAAATTACAGCAGTTTTTTCCTCTGAAGTGTTTTCTACTTGGTAGGGAAAAAATGTGATTCCACTTGTGGAAAAATGCTTAACATCTCATAAAGTTGCTATAGAAGAAAAATTTGGCGAATTGTTTGATAGATACGAATGCAAAACACCTAAAACATACAGCGTGAAGACATTAAGAATGTGCACTGCTAACACATTTCAGTTTTATCAAGAACACTGGCTAATTTTTGGTATGTGTCTTTTTCCACTTCTCCTTTCTTAGGGAAAGTTTGGAAAATTTAAGAGGTATGTGGCCCACAGTACCCATGTAACAAATGTGCGTTGGACCTATGATGACAGTTTGTTGGTTACTGTTGGAGGAGCAGACACTTCTTTAATGCTGTGGACTTATGAGATGGAAGGACATCGGGATAGCAGGCAGTGTGACAGTGAAGAGTCTGACCTAGATTCGGAAGAAGATGGGGGTCAGTAATAATTTATAAAACTGACTGGATTATCCTGACTTCACAAAACTGTTTTATTTGTTAATGGAAAGCTAGTAATATGGAAATAATAAAGTTACACATATAATTGCTTTAAACATTTCAAAAACATTAATTAAATTCCCTGTTTGAGGAAAGGACAAAAACACTGTTGTAAAGAAAATGATAATGGATTGCTTCATTTAATGTTTTGGGTCAGAATATATGAAAAGAGACTTTTTTTAAAATTAAAAAAAAAAAACAAAAAAAAAAACACTTCCTTGCCAATTAGATGTAACTTCTAGATATCTATAGAAAAGTAAGTTCATGATAATTTAGATTATGACATTATTTATATGAAATTACGTTGAAATCTGTGCCATATGAGAACATAATTATCTTGTGATATCATAGACCAAAGTCAACTGTTGTTAATATCATACAACAAGGTCTTGCAATATTATAAAATTAATAGTTATAAAATATTAATTATATTTTGTAGAATTAAGTTCTGTTGTTTTTTACATGCTTTGTTTTTCCCTTGATGTTATAAATCCATGACTTCTTGTGCCCAAAATCTTCCTGGAGAATTACATTTCTGTTCCAATTTTTTTCCTTATTTTAATCGTAGTCTTCAAGTACTTGAAAACTATTTCAGCTAAATTATAAATATTATGTACAGTAAGCTTTAATTCCTTTTTCTGTGAAATCTGCTAGATGACAAAGAGACATTTTAGATATATTACAACATTATTATTATTATTATTAAAGCATAGCAAGTATTGGAGACATTAAACATTCATTGGAGGAGAGTTTTTAATGCACTAACTTGCTGCCTTAAAGTATTAAAGGCTGCATCAACAAAGGAATGTAATTACCCACAGAGGAACTTAGTTAACTTCAGCCACTTGAATCAAGAATTACGGTCTGGACAGCTCTTGCTCAGCTTCTGACCATGGGCTGTTAGCACATCTTTGACATGTTTACTGTAGTAAGGCTCATACTGATGTGCTTGACTCTAAACGTTATATAGGCGCGAGGTATAGAGCTATGGATACCATCGAAAAGTTGAAATTTAAAAAGTAGATCCTGAAATTGAGCACAACTGGGTGCCAAACATTCCAGAATTTAACCACAGCTCCCATGTCGTGAGGTGCTTTGCAATGTTTGTGTTAAAGCCAGCCAAGGAGAATGAGGTAGCATTGAATGTCCCTTCCATCTTCCCTGGTAGTCTTTTTCCCATTTTAAAGGATGATATAGAGGGTATTTTGTTGTTTTTTGATTGTTTTCTTAGAATCCTTTCTGGAGGGTTAATCATTCCCATTTACTTCCTTTCAGTTGTGCTTTTATGCTATTAATGGTGCATGCTGTAGTTGTTGTGCAGTACTTTAGTGAGACAGGCACAGATTTATTTCTTTTTTTTTTTCTATCTTCTTTTGCTTTAATACTCTTCTCACTGTGATTTTTATTAGGCTATGACAGTGATGTGACAAGGGAAAATGAAATTAATTACACCATCAAAGCCTTATCAACAAACATTAGGCCAATGTTTGGAATTAAGCCTCATCTGCAACAAAAGGAGCCAACATTAGATGAAAGGTAATTGCTCATTTACAGTTTTACTAAAGGAAGCAGTCTCTGAAGATGATTAATAATAAACTTTAATTATCTTTGAATATATATAAAAAGAAAAACGATGTGAGTATAAAAATACATTACAAAAAGAGGAAAAAAAGAGAAGGTTGTCTACCAAATATCTTGCCTTCATGGATAGGCTACATCTTCTTTATGTTGGAGAACAAAACACTAACACTGAAGTATTTATTTTATGTTTGGAGAATTTCTTAAGATAATTGAGTTATTTGCCATTGTTCAAGAGTATCATGTTATTTTTGGAACTTCTTGTTGCCTATTGGTAGCTAGTGATGACACTATAGTCATTGCCACCTACAATTATTTTATTGTAAAGTAGCTCTCAGTTCCTGGTGGATTTGCCCAAATGTAACAAATTGGTCTGAAATGTCTTCATGTGTCATTTCCCGGTCCAGATAACTTTCGTATCTGAAAATTTCTGTCCACAAAAGTGTTTTTCAGTTTCTGTGCATGATCCTCACAAAAGATGTATTCTGTATGTTAAATGTATGTGGTACTAACAGTTCATGTTTTATTTTTATTTATTTATTAAATGAAACTGGATTTCCTCTGGATTTCTTTCAATAATTCTGTTCTGATTAGTTGAGTTTCTCATAGTTGAATTACATTTTTCTGTTTCAAATAGAATGTTAAAGTAAATTCTCTAGTAAGGTAACTAATTTCTGATTCAGAATGTAAAAGTTGATGAAGGGATTCCATTGCCTTCATTGTTGGAAAAGGGTCTGAAAATTCAGAGACATAAAACTTCAGATGGAGGTAAAGAGAAATTTTTGAAGAGTGAAACCAAATTATATTAACTGCATGCATTGTAAGCTGTGGGGTAATTAAGTTAATATTGTGCAGGACTGATAAAGGTTTTAGTAGGTCTACTTTTACAGACACTAATTTTTTAAAAAATTTATTTCTTTCCTTTTTGCTTCATATGAAGGCAGGGGGTAGTGAGGTAAGTTTATTTTCACAAAGTGAAGGATCAACCATGTTTTGATAACTGAATTGCTTGAAAGAGTATTTTGAAATAGATGTGAATATTTAAACAATTTAGTACTAAATAATTCAGTAGGTTGTTACCTAGTAGAAAAGAATATGAATGGACATAGTCCAGTACACAGGCAGTAGATGGAATGGACACTAAATAATATGTATGAGAGGAGATGATCAGAGCTTACCTTGTGTTTCCTGATGTTTTGGAGCGTCTCTGGAACAGCTTGACTCAAGCAGACATTGTCTAACATCAAAACAAGCTTCTTGGGGACTTATGTATGCCATTGTTTACACTGTGGTTATAGAGGTCCAAGATGGAATAAAAAAATACATTTCTGTCAAAGCTCTGCAGAAAAGAGCAACAGTATCATGCAGCCAGAAAGAGAGCAGAAGCAGAAGCAGACTACAACGTTTTTCAGTCTGGTTGATGGGGAGATTCTTTGTGGAGGAGTGAATTAGGGCTTTTGCTTCCAGTGACCTTTCATTGCAAAATGAAAATGTGATTCCTGGAATATGAATCAGAATAAGGTATTGTTTTTGCTCTCTGAAGGTATTATTCTAGTCTCAGTTTTTGGAGAAGTGATCATTTTTCTTTCTGTAATAATTGCAGAAGACAAATGAGATTTTGTTCTCTCCATTGCCACAGGAGTTTCACTAGGAGAAAAAGACAGTGCTTTAGCATACTCACTTGGATGTGTATATTTCTAAGCAACAATTTTTTTTTTGTCTTAGGGCAAAACATAATTGTAGAAAAGTTGTAGAAAAAAATTTTAAAAAGTTGTAGAAAAGAATTTTAAAAAGTTGTAGAAAAGAATTTAAAAAAAGTTGTAGAAAAGAATTTAAAAAAGTTGTAGAAAAGAATTTAAAAAAGTTGTAGAAAAGAATTTAAAAAAAGTTGTAGAAAAGAATTTAAAAAAAGTTGTAGAAAAGAATTTAAAAAAAGTTGTAGAAAAGAATTTAAAGATAAGTGGAAGAAATAACTGCTGATACACACCAGGCCCCAACTTCCACATAGGGCTATTTGTAGTCTTATTGCATAGCTTACATGACAAAAAGCAACAAATGAGTTAACGTACGTTATCTTATGCTTTATAATATAAGACAGCACACGTGTCCAGAAAATGCTGGCTGTAAAATTATGACATTATTCTAGTGCAGCCCACTGATGCTGAGAATGAAGAGAATTATTGATAGTATTACAGTGGTACTGCTGAATCTTTGTAGCAAGGAAAAACGTGACTGGAAGAGCTACAGATTGAATTAGCCTGAAATCTATTTAAGCTTTTTTAGGTTGACATATCTTAGATTATCACTTCTATCCTTGCAATACAGTTAGCAGAAATGGCTAAAGTGGCAAATATGCCAACACTTAATCAGTAAATGCTTTTAAGATGATTTTTTATTACTCTATAGTTTTAAAAAATATTTTTGTTTGAAAACTTATTTTTATTTGTTCATGTAGGGGTTTTTAAAAAGAATTTTTCAGTTTATTGAAAGTTTCCAGATTAAAAAATGATGACAGGAGAGACATTCTGTCCAAGTCTGAAATATAAATCAGCATTACGTGATGTAATGATCCAAAAATATCATCAGATGCTTGGCTTCAATTAAAAGATTCTGAATGTCTAACTTCTTGAGGAAGTGAGAGAGGATAACCTTTGAAAATAAGACATGATAGCGCTCTAGCAATTGACTTAATAGAAATTCACTGAAACCTTAAATTTTAGTCTTTTTTAAAAACAAATTTTGGGTGCTAGAATTTAAGTTTACATGCGGATTTATATGTCTTAAGGGCCTCTGGTGTTGTTTAGGGTCACCTCTATATTTCCTAGTAAAATAGTAATGCCATAATACATCTTTGGTATTGGAATATTTTAATTTCTATAAAAAAGACAAAATAGCGTTGGCTGTTGAGCGTCACTTATGTAACTTGAATTCTTTGTATATCTGAAAAACATTATTATAAGATATTTTTGTGGAAAATAGGTCAGTTGTGTCTTAATAGCTTTAGGAATATTTAGGCCACCATTTATATCCCTTACTGAAATTTTCTTTCCTAATGTATTTTATGGTAGGTCAGTTGCACAAAAGAAAAATCCGTCATGGATAGTTAATTGGGAAAGCACCTCTTGCTCCTTGGAGGTTGGGAGAGAATTTTGGGGAGTACCTGTGTGTTCCTACTCTGCTTTCTTAGAGGCCTTCGCTATTTGTCCCTGTCAGTGGGAGGATACTGTGTTTCATGTCCCTTAGATTGGAGTGGCTGTACCAAGAGAAATTGGAATTAAAGAATGGGGAATTTTTGTTTAATTCACCGTAAACTTAGCAAAATAAAGATTTGTGAACTACCAAATCCTTTTAGAAAATTTGTCTCTGGCAGTCATCACTTCTTGTTGTCCCTATAGATATCACAGAATCACAGAATCTACAAGGTTGGAAGGGACCTCTAGAGATCATCTAGTCCAACCTTCCCGCTCCAGCGGG
>JAUBOD010000445.1:8639127-8653403 GCA_032353885.1 Nothura maculosa
ATCTTCAGTCTTGCTTAACCTATGTAGAGTCTCCCCATCTCTGATTTTGATATCTCTGCAACATCAATCAAGCAGCAGTACCTCTTTCTACTGATAAATTTACACAGTTCCTTCAAGAAATAGTATTTCTGGGAATGCCTTTTTTTAGAAGCTTTAGACTCAGACATAAAATGATGAAGTCAAGAAATGTCTTTAGGCAGTAGGATCCAATTCCGTAGAGTTGAACTCTTGCTTTGAATTGGTTTTAATTTGTGGTACATGTGGTAGTCTACTAGTTTCAGCTTTGCTACTTGAAGTACCACAGTAACTTATGCAAAGCTAGAATCTGACATCTTTGTCCCATGTGCTATCTACCTACAAATAGCAATTTATTTCCTATTTGAGAAACAGCAGAAATTGTACTTTTCTCTTAGCCAGAAAGGCTTTCTGTAAGTGCAAAAAGAATGTGATCCTTACTTCTTACTCAGCTTCTCTTTTTTGAGGAATCTTTGGCTTATTGTTGGCTTGTGGGTGTGTAGGCTGATAACCATGTTTGGTGTTTCTGTTTGGCAAACGAAGCATTTGTTTTTTGGATGTTGATGCTTCTGGGATGAGTAAGGGGGTATGGCAATAATCTTTCTAGTCCTTTGGATTTCTATTCACACATTTCAGTCATTTCATTTGTTTGAATTTGATTCAACTAGCACACAGCACTAAGATGGCTTTTATATTTTCAAGGGACAGACACTTTATATGTGTAGAATTAATAGTCATTGTGCCTTTAAATTACTAGAAATAATTTAATAGCTTTGATAAATAGAAGATATTTTTGTTTTTACTAATTTTGATTAACTGTCTGAAAGATGTATGTTGTTTATGATAAAGGAATATGTAGACAGATGATGAAGAGGTATTTATCAAATATGTCTATTTGAGATTTCTTAAATCTGGACTCTTCAGAACAGTGAAGACTGTGCTAACTTTCATGCCTTTACATGGTGACAGTTCACTTAAAACTGAGTATTCAGGGCTTTTTTACTGTTGACATAACTGAATGGGCAAGAGTATCTGGGATTCTTTACACACTATTGCAAGAATGAGGAAAAAAGGGTTTGTTGAAGAAATGTAGTGATAGGTAAAAATAATGTCAAGTATTTAGGTTAATTAGGAAAGCTTTTAAATTTTATCCCACAGTAGTTGTTACAGAGAAGAACAAAGTACCTTAAGAATATATTCTGAAATAGCAGAGGGATCAACTGTCATATTCATTAAAAAACAAGATTTTACATTAACCTCATGGATTATTTCAAAACTCTCAGAAAGAGTACTATGTTTAACAGGTAACACATCTGAAATCAAAGGGCTTTTTCTTTTTTCCTTTTCACAGAGATATTTCTTTTAAAGATAAACACAAATGCCAGTTAAGCAGGATTGTGCTATATGTTTTCCATTTGCAGTAACAGGTTAGAAAGTGCTGTGTTAGTTTGGAATGGGTGACAGACAGCCTTCTCTTATTCACAGTTCTTTATTTCAGACCACCAGTTAGTAGGGCATTGCCACAGCCTGAGAAACTTCAGACAAATAATGTTGGGAAAAAGAAGAGACCTATAGAGGTAAGCAAAAATGCACTCCTCCCTCTTCTTTTACGTGTTTTTGCTAAAAGTAGATGTACAGAAACATAGATGCAAAGGGTACACCAAGGGATTGTATTCATTGTAACTTTATGGAAGATTTACAAAGAGCAAAGTTTATTTTAAAACTTTGTTCAAAATTCACTTTTGTTAACACTTACAAAAGAAGAATTTATTCTTGATGACTTTTGGCAGCCAGCACCATTTTGTTCAGTACATGCCCACTGCAAAGAAAGAGATATATACTCAGTTTTGATTAGTCTGAAATTAAAATCTCATGAAATGGAATGAATATGAAATGAAATAAACATTTGAATTTTTTGTAGCACCGAAGACTGCTATGCTCTGTGACTTGAAACAAAATTTTTGGTATAATGTTATAATAAGTGGCATTTTACCTTAAGTGTTCTAGAAGTTTTAGGTGGTAATTTTTAATTGTCAGCTGATACTGAATTAGTGACTAGTGTCCTTTTTATCAAAAGAGTGATATTCTTCTTTGCTTATTGTAGTATTGCAAATTATTTGAGGATTTGTGTGTATGTACATGAATATTCAGGATCCAGCAAAATGAGGATGTAGGATGAGGAGATTGTTTACAGCAAGGGTGGGAAATGGTCTAAGATGACGCAACAGGCAGGAGCTCAGTTCAATGTCTGTCAGTTTGAGGCATCACTAGAGCCTCGATAACATCCTGGAAAAGGATATGAAGTTCATGGTTTCTTTAAGTTTTTGATTATCTAATAGATTTAAATATCTATTTTCTCTCTCTCTCTCTCTCTCTCTCTCTCTCTCTCTCTCTCTCTCTCTCTCTCTCTCTCCTTTTCTTTTTTCAAAGGACCTAATTTTGGAGCTGGTATTTGGGTACCGTGGCAAGGACTGCAGGAACAATGTGCACTACTTGAATGATGGTGCTGATGTAATTTATCATACTGCATCCGTTGGGATCTTGTATAATGTGGCAACAGGTAGGAGAAAAGCTGCTTGAGGGAAATGTTTCTTCTCACACATTGAGATACAGTTCATATAATAAATGCTGTGTGAAAATTCATTCTGTAAAGATGACTTATAATATCAGTGTGAGCCACACTAGATAAATTTAAAGCTCTGATTGAATTTTGAAGAAAGTAAGGTTTTAATTAGGTTGTTAGAAACAATCACTGAAATTAAAACAGGCAAACAAGGTGGAAAATGATTTTTGTTTTACTTTTCAGTCCTCCACATCATATACATTCTATCATTGTGAACAGTTTAATTTATATAGCACAGCGAACTTTAAATAAAGAGTACCCAGTGCTGCTTGTTTCTGTGATGTTTAAGCCATTGGTTGGTCACATTTGAGAATTGTCACCCTGAAGTCCCTGTATATCAGAATCATTAAGTATCCTGTTGCAGTTTCTGTCAAAAATTGGTTATATAGTAGAAAACTTCCACCTCTTGCCAAATAACGTACTAGTAAAAGGCATGAAGATTTTGCCAATAATTCTGGAACATTATCTGTGTTTTCCTAATGAATGAGATTGATGCAGAAGCAATCATGGAATAGGTCAGAGTTATTGCATATTGGATCTTAAAATAAAGTTTAAAAGGACAGATCCCTCTTCTCCCGTTTTAGACTCCAAAGTGTAATGTCACCATAATTTTTTTCTTTATTTTTTTCCTATTAAGTAGTATGAAGTTTGAAACTTGTGCGTGCAAACAAAAATTGCATTTTCTTATTTTTAGGCTCTCAGTCCTTTTACCAGGAACACAATGATGATATTCTGTGCCTCACTGTAAATCAGCATCCCAAGTTTACCAACATAGTGGCAACTGGCCAAGTAGGTATGTTTGTATTTTTTGTAAAAAGAAATTAACATAAGAGCATGCAATTAGGGCATTGTGAGTTCATGATAAATCACAAAAAAATTTATTATGCTATCTCTGTTTGTATGAATGTTACTCAGTTACCTGTCCTCTTTATATGTCTTTTTCAGCATAATATAATAAAGTTAAACCCAAAACAATGAGGTGTATAAGAAAATGGCACATTTATTCGGAACATTATCAAAAATATTTCTTACACATTATAAGCCCCATGTAACTACTCTATTTTTACCTATCAACTTTTATTAGGACAATCATAGCCCTTCCAAAGAAGGTTAATTAAGGTATCTCTCACATATATGTGGACTCAGAAGAAAATTCTTAAAATAGTTGTCAGTTTATGTAGGTTTATCCCACCAGGCAAGTTTAAAATACCTACTTAATGCTTTGATAATACCTAGTTATAATATTCTAGGCAGAACTAAACTTCTATCAATTTTTGTTCTTTCTTTCTCCTACAGATAAATTTAGATTTTGGGGGAAAACAAGTTTCATAATAATGTTAAAAATAGTAATATTAAAATCCCTGTGCATCTACCTAGCTGAATTAACTGTTGTTTCTGTAGTTTTTTCAAATACTGTAATTAATCTGTAGTCCAACAAAACAAATTTCAATTCTTTCTGAGCAGATTCAAGAACTCACTATTTCTTTAGGCTAGAGAACAAAAACAGTCTTGTATGGTCAGTTTGGCAGATTTCACTACCTGTGATTCTTGGATGCCTAACTGCATGTTTCGTTAAAATAGACTCATTGATAGCAGTATGTTTTTTACAAAAATGATATTCACCATCGCTGCCTAACTAAAAGAGCTTTATTTTTTTGAGCTTTTTACTTCACATCAATTTAACAAAATAATTATTGTATAATGGAAATTATTTCAATGGAAAAAAAAATCTGGAGATTTTTGCTTATGTTTTGATTGCAAAGAATATTTGTAGGAAAACAGATGTCTTGAGGAATTCATTTTCTTTTTAAGCACATTTCTCAATCTGGCACTATTTGCCTTTTCATAAGCTGGAATATATGGGAAAAATGTAGATATAATATGAAAACTGGTTCTTTGCATGGATTGTCATCTTCAGTGTTCATCTTACACATGAAGAAGCAAAGGACTGTATTAATGCTTCTTTATTTCCTGATCATTTCTGCATCATCCAGCCGTAGAACAGTTTCAGCTGTTTGATAGCCTGGATGAAAGAACACAGAGCAGGAGCAGATGACACTTAAAAGGATGAAAATACCCATTTCAAAGGGGAGGATTGCATCTAAAAATGAAATTAAGTCAAAATATTTTCCAACAAGATTTTTTTTAGATTGTGAAAGACTTAATAGACAATGTACTTAATTGCTTCTGCTTTTCCTGTTGATAAGTCTGGCACAGACATAACTTCACCATCATGATTTATATCTTCCAAAGATGAACAGAAATGTCGCTATAAATATTTTATAAATATTTTTCTAGTATAATACCATCATATAGAGTCTCTGTAATGTTTCCCCAAACCTGAGTCTTTATAATCCTGGTTTCTTACCCCCACTACAGAATAGTATTGGAAGTGTTTGTCTCTTGTCAAGCTCAGATTCAAACATGGCTTCTTAGCAGAATAGCAATTGGCATTTACTTCACTTCTTTAACATTTCAGTAAAATATTATATATTTATTTTGTTTTTTAAAGTTTGGCAGGCAGACCTAACATACATCAAAATGACATTTTTGTGTTTTAAAATGGAAATATAAATTAGTAGAATGAACATATTTTTATTTCTGACATGGCTACCACTTAGTCATCAGTGATTGTTTAACACTCAAAGCAGTATTGGTGCTGCTGCAATGCAAAGGGATGTCATCAAGATGTGTGCCAAGACATTACACTAAATGTAGCATATATTTTCTTTAAAACTTATCTTATTTCTGGTCTAATTATTTTTCTGCTGCTTTTCCATTACAGGAGACTCAGCAGATATGTCAGGTAAGGGAAATAAAATTTTAACGTCTTCAGGTGTAGCTAGCCTATGTAGTAGCCATCTACAACTTTATAGAGCAATAAGTTATGTGAATTCATTTCCAGTTGATTAAAACCCTATATCAGTCATATTACTGTCAGCATTGAACATAAACCACAATATCTCAGGAAATTGCAAATATAGAAACAAATAAAAAGTTAGAACACATTAAAACAAAACTTTCCTTGCAACATTTTCCCTTCTTGCTGCCCAGTAAAAAGCAAGTTCTAATATGTACTGCAACTGTAGCATACGTATGTATGCTTTTACATATTATAGAATGTGTTGGGGCTGATGACTAACATTTGTTTTAGATACTGAACTGAATATGATTTTAAAGATATATTTTTAAAGTGAATTCCATTGAGGAGGCCTAGGTGACTGAGTGAATAAAGCAATCACCTTTCACATTTGTGTATGATTGTCATGCACTTATTACCACTGATCCAAAATGCTTGGTATGATGTCACTTTAATTTTTTATGTATCATTTTGGGTCTTTGACGGTCTTGACTGAGGTATTTTTATTAGTATGTTGTTTTTCAACAATAATCTTAAAAATCATCGCCATCATGTGTGAGTGAGTTCATTGTCGGGCAGACACAATTGTCTTGTGACACATTTTCAAAGAGATGCATAAATGTTTGTTCATAAAGACCTAGCAAGTGTAATGATTGTTGACTTTTTTTCAAATATACCAAATTATGCTTATTCTAAGGATGGGAGGAAGAATATAGGTACCTTTTCCTATGCTTTTGACCTATATAAAAGAGGCAGCAATGATCTTGTTTATATGAAAGAGCATCTCAGATCCTTGCATATAATGCCTGGACGCTTTTCCTTTCTCACTTGCCTTCTTCCTATTGCAAACTTATGACCTTGAGCTTGTATGTACTAATAACCCTTGTTGTCACTGCCTGAAACCAGCACACTGATTTTATTCTTTAGGAGACCATTAGGCAGGAATCCAAGCTGCTGCCTGCCTTCATTATGAAGTTACCTTACCAGTTACCTTGTTCTCCTTACCAGAACAATTTTATTTTTCCGTATTAAAAAATCTTACGTGTTTCAGTAAAGAAAATCTTTATGTGATTCCAAAACAGGTACTAATAATTCATTTTTATATTTGTGTAGCTACAGCCCCTTCCATCCACGTGTGGGATGCAATGAACAAGCAGACGTTATCGGTGCTGCGGTGCTACCATTCAAAGGGCGTTTGCTCAGTCAGCTTCAGTGCCACTGGCAAACTGCTACTCTCTGTAGGGCTGGATCCTGAGCATACCATTACCATTTGGAAATGGCAGGAAGGTAGGAATGCGGTTGCTTTTGTAGAATCCATTTGTATTGTTACAGGCAGGTTGGGTTGCGTTGAGGACAGTTATAAAGTAAAAATATCAGTTGATAATAATTACTGGAAGTGCTGTACTGTGTATACTGTACAAGAAAAGGTAAGTTAAATGTACTTATCCATTCTGATAATGTGATGTTACTTTTCCAGACTTAAGAGTTTATTTTTTCTTCATTTGGAGATTTCTGCTGATGAATTAATATCTCAGATGTGTCAAGATCAGTTATTACTGATTATTGAGTATTAATTACTGAGTTATTAAAAATAGAATTTAAGATGTTGCAGAACATGGTCAAAGCTCACGTCAGGAATAGTTTATGCTATTCATGGCCTATCTATCAATATTTATAAATGCATTTTCTCAGTGAATGCAAAATGTCTATTTTCTTTCTGTCAGGTGCCAAAATTGCCAGCCGAGCTGGTCACAACCAGCGTATATTTGTAGCAGAATTCAGACCAGACTCGGATACGCAGTTTGTTTCTGTGGGAGTAAAGCATGTGAGGTTCTGGACCCTGGCTGGAAGAGCCCTTCTCAGTAAAAAAGGGCTACTGAGTTCCATAGAAGACGCCCGAATGCAGACGATGCTCTCTGTAGCTTTCGGAGCTGTATGTACATGAGAAACTTTTTAAAAATGCATGTGTACAAAAATGCCTTGACTGTCCTGCCTTCTTTACAGTTCAGGCGAGACTGTTCAGATCCTCTGATGAGTCAATTGTGTTGCTAAGCTCAGTTTAACATTTCTAATAGTTACAATATCTGCTCTTTAGAGCAAGAAAGAAAAAAAAATAGCTGTAGATTACTGTATTTTCAGAAAAAGTAAATCGATGTGTTTGGGAATGATTATTTGCTGGTTGTCATCTAATCCAGCCATTGTAAAACAATACTGAGTGAGAGACTGCAGCAACGCAGCAGGAAAAAGTGCTCATTATTGTTATAATCTGTATATGTTGCTGTTTAGAGCAGCGCTGTCCAGGGGCAACCATTAATATTTATGACTGTGAGGTGATAGTTTGGGGACGTAGTATTGTTGTTTTTGACAGGCTCGGGCCTTGTTGCTGAGTTTTGTATCTCTGCCATTTCCAGTCCTGCTCTGTATGAGCAGATCTCTTAGCGCGGTTGGGCTGAGAGCTGCAGCCTCCTCCTGAAGGGCTGCTGCTCATTCCTAGCACATGTTCCTGCTCTGCTTTCTGAGCTGCAGGGCTGGGCCCACACTGAATATTTACTGTTTATTTTGGATTCTGAAAGTACAAACAACCTCTTTCCACAGTGGTGTCTCTCTCATCAGCTACCTCAGATTTGAGAGGGCAACATATTCTTCCTAGAGAGACCTTTTGGCTGTTAAAAAAATAATAATCTGTGACTGCACTTCTTTTTGCAGTGGAGAACCTGTCCTGTGGTGGGGGGTGGTATAAGCAGTTGATTGCTCTCATCCTGGAGGTTCTTGCTGCCCCTCCGTGATCTGCTGCTCTGCAGCAGCAGTTAATAAAACCAGCCTAAGTGCAAATGGTCATGACCTTTAAGTATTTCTGACTGTTTTTCTTTCTGCCTTACTCAGAATCAGATGTTGAATATATTTTTCCCCTTTTCAGAATAACTTGACGTTTACAGGTACTATCAGTGGAGATGTTTGTGTTTGGAAAGATCATGTGTTGATACGAATTGTGGCCAAAGCTCACAATGGACCTGTTTTCACGATGTACACTACACTAAGAGATGGTTTGATCGTTACTGGAGGCAAGGAAAGACCGTAAGTGTCTCCCTTTCTTTTTTCTTTCTTTTTTTTTTTAAATTTCTTTTTCTTTCTTTTTTTTTTCCTTTTTTTTTTTCTTTCTTGTTTTCTTTTTTTTTTCTTTCTTTTTTCTTTTCTTTCTGTGTGCACTCTTATTCTTTGAAAACTGTGGTTTGGATATATTCTGTCTAAAATTGTGGTTCTGATTTAGCTGATTTAGGCCCCCTAAATAGTTTGTAGAAAAAAGAATAGCTACGACCTCCAAGTGTAAGTCAGGGCACATGAGTTTCTAGAACCTATTTTTTTCATTGATCTTTTCTCTTCGAGAACGCCTCCAGTGTTTAGGATTCTGGCCACTGAAGTGTCTTTCTTAAGTTCCTGAGTTGGGGAAATAGACTTTTGTTCCTGTACTGTTTCTAACTAAAACATCTTCTAACTACTATTTTGCAGTTTCTTGGTGAAACATTCTAGTTGAATGATACTTCTGGTTGAATATAACCCTTCTGAAACTTTAACCAAATAGTACAGACAAAAAAAATACTGCGCATTGTTTATTGTATCAATACTTGGAAAATTTAAGAACATGTAAAGAGAACTGCCAATCAGTTTAAAAGTAGTCATAGTTTCGTAATTGATCACTATGTGAAAGCTGTGTTCTTTACTTAGTTAGCAAGTGAAACATATTAGTATTAGCTGTAGTGTAAAATACTTAATGACAGAATGGTTCAAAATAGACCAGAAATATCTTGATTTTCATTAAATGATAGTAAACATCAAAATTCTCCTTGTATGAAGGTTTTTGGGGGTTTGTTTGTTTGTTTTTAACCAGTCATACTCACGGTTGCTTTTGGTTTCACGGTAGATCGAAAGAAGGGGGAGCAGTTAAACTATGGGATCAAGAGCTGAAGCGATGCCGAGCCTTCAGACTGGAGACAGGACAAATGACTGACTGCGTTCGCTCCGTTTGCAGGGGCAAGGTAAAGCAGGGGGCCTTTAAAACAGGGCTTAGAATCAGGGGGATGAGACCTATCTTAGTCTTGAACTCTTACAAGCAGGAATGCCATCATATATGTACAGTCCTTCTCTATAATAGATCAGAGTTGAGTTTAAAAAGTAAATTAACTTCGAGTATTTGATTTCAGCAGATCTTCTGGGCAGAACTATAGCTTTGTTGTTTGCCTTTGTTGCTGTTCTGCTCTGTCAGTTAACGTGTTATACTGGGGATCGTTCTTTCACTGTTGTTCCAGGGAAAAATTCTTGTTGGAACAAGGAATGCTGAAATAATTGAAGTTGGAGAGAAAAATGCTGCATGTAACATTCTTATTAATGGTCATATGGATGGACCAATCTGGGGCCTGGCAACGCATCCTTCCAGAGACTTTTTCCTTTCTGCTGCAGAAGATGGCACAGTAAGACTCTGGGATATTGCTGAAAAGGTAGGTGTGAAGGATCGTTGCTATTTTGGCAAAGCCAAATCGTTTAAATTTTGAGAACTGGAAGGTTTTTAGTTTTTTGAGTTTTTTTTTAGTCTTTTTTTTAATTAAAAATAAAGCGTTTATAGTTGTTTGACATTGTTTGATATAGTTGTTTGATATAGTTGTTTGACATTGAATAATTTTTCTGATATTGGCAGAAATATGAATAAATAGAAACATTTATTACTTTCTTGTGTTATATTTTCACAGAAGATGCTGAACAAAGTCAGTTTAGGACACGCAGCTCGTACTGTTTGTTACAGCCCAGAAGGCGATATGGTAGCAATTGGCATGAAAAATGGAGAATTTATCATCTTACTTGTGACCTCTTTGAAAATATGGGGGAAGAAAAGGGACAGAAGATCAGCTATTCAGGATATCAGGTCAGAACACAGAATGGCTTTGTCTGCTGTAGTATCCTGAAAACCTGAAAAATAGATGGAGCTACAAAATTAGAAAATGAACTTAGTATTATTAAAGAGAATATATTATCTTAGAAAAGTATCAGAAATGGTCTTAGCCTGGCTTTTGTATCAAAAATATATGTTAATTTCTTCCTAGCCCAGTATAACTATCAAATATGATCTTCAATCTTTTTAGAAATATGTATTTGTATGCACTTTGCATGCATATTGTATACATTGTGAGAAGCATTACAAGGACATTTCAGTGAGCTGGAATCAGTAAGTGAATTATCGAGTTCTTGCAATTACTCTGATACCAAGAATAAAGATTGTGATGATACTTGAGGATAGACATTAGCAAGCAACTAAACAAAGCAGATACCAGAGTAAAGGTAGTATCAGGAGTATCGACAAGGATTAATTAAAATAAAGAGGAAGTTTTGTCTCCACATGAGGAAGAACTTCCTCCTGTGAGGATGACAGAGCCCTGGCACAGGCTGCCCAGGGAGGCTGTGGAGTCTCCTTCTCTGGAGATCTTCCAGACCTGCCTGGATGCCGCCCTGTGCCCCGTGCTGTGGGTGCCCCTGCTGGAGCAGGGGTTGGACTGAGTGATCTCTAGAGGTCCCTTCCAACCTCAACCATTCTGGGATTCTCTCAAGAGGGAACAGGGAGGCAAACGGACAACAGGAGGTAAGAGTCCTTCCTAATTGGGGGCGGATTAAAGGTGTATGGAGGAACAAGGTAAGACGATTAAAGCTTTGCACAAGAAGACTGGAAGGAGGTGTGAGAGATGATGGAAATGTCTGTCAATTTACTCGATGAGCATTTTGTTCCAAGTTACAGATAATCAGCAGAAATGCAAATGCCCCTGTGAGTCTCAAATACTGAACTCTACTGCAAGTGCCAATCTCTGTTTTAAACTCTTTTTTTCTGCTCAGGTTTAGCCCAGATTCTCGTTACTTAGCAGTGGGTTCCAGTGAGAATGCAGTGGATTTTTATGATCTGACTTTGGGTCCCACGCTAAATCGAGTCAGCTACTGCAAAGATATCCCAAGCTTTGTGATCCAGATGGACTTCTCTGCAGATAGCTCTTACCTTCAGGTATCAGTCATTGCTAGTTGAAAAAAACTGAATGGCAAAATACTGATGACAGAGGGAGCGGAAGTTATTTACCTTTGACAACCAAGCTGTATGTTGAATGAAGTGCTGGGTACTGTCTTACTGTCACTCTGAGCAGCAAACAAATCTTGGTGTTACAACTCCCAGGGGCTAAAATAAATTTATATTTATGCACACATGTACTAATATACACTGACTAGATACAAAGAGTGAACATTATACAGAACATGTATAATTTAAGCTATATTCTATTGATTAGACATTTTAGAATTTTACCAATTATCCTTTGTCATTGTTAATTTCTTTTTATATAGATTTTTTAGACTTCTGAACTCATCATATAGATGACCCATGAGGATGACTTTATTATTAGCTAAGCGACTCACAGAATGTGAGGTGCTATCAAAAATGTTTTGCTGCAGCCTTTAGGATCATCATCATTTCAGACATGTTCATAAATGCTGCATTCATCTGAACTGTTCTCTTTGTTCATGTCAAAGGTCTCTACTGGGTCTTACAAAAGGCAAGTCTATGAAGTGCCTTCAGGAAAGCAGCTTGTGGACCAGGCTGTGATTGACAGAATAACATGGGCTACTTGGACCAGGTAACTAATTCACTGATTTACGCCTTTTAGAAGACATGTAACTTCCAGGAGAAGCACATACTGTTTAAAGGTATATTTGATCTCTTCATATACCTATATCTTTTTTCTTTCTTTCTTTTTTCTTTCTTTTTTTTTTTAATAAATCAGATATGTGCTATACAACAAAATAAAGTGTGTTACACATTTTCTTATGGTAGTGTGGTATGTTTGATCATTAATGATTTAAGACTTTTTTTTCTCTAAAAAGTGCCTTTTTATTTGCTGTGCATCTCTAGTCTCCTTTAATCAAGTAGCAACAGCAGCTTCAGAAATTTGTTCATTGTTGTTCCAATTACTTGGGATGTTGCACTGTTTACTTCAAAGCAGTGATTTCTGCTTCAAAGCAGAGACCAATGGAAAGAAAAACATGTCAAAACAAGAAAAGATCACACAAGACAATAATTCATTATTACATTATTTACAATAGTGTATACTAAAATTGTGATTAATGTCTTTTGCTCTTTATATAAATCTGATAGTCACGGCCTACTCTTGGAAGGTTTGTGCATTAAATGCCTGCTAGCAATTAGTGTCCTGTTTTACATCCATAAACAGAAATTGAGAATAAATGCATGAAAAATTTTCACCTATGGACCATTTCAAACAATAGTGATCTCCAATATTTTCTTGCCAAACCAGATGAAGAGTGGTGGTTTTTTTTTAATGGTTCTGAATTGTTTTGCTAACTTTTTAATCTAGTCCAGTTTATGTCCTAAGTAGATCATCATTTCGTTGTATACTGTGCCCTGATTTTATGGGCAAGAGGGTAGCCAGGAAAAAAACAAGACTTTACACAGATTAAGAAAAAATAAAATCCTTGTTTCTGTGTGTTCTTGGAAGTATAAGTGTGCATTTTAAACAGAACTGAGCAAACAGCTCTTCAACAGCTTTTGCAAAGGAAATTTTGTTTCAGTGCTATTCTTGAAATGCTAAGATAAATGTGCTTTTTGTTTAGGACTTTTTCTCTATCTTTCTCTCTGATATTAATGGAAAATCTTCATTAGGCTTGAAAGACAAAGGAATTTTCCATCTAATTGATGTCTCTGAAACATAGAATCAACAAAAACACAGTTGTAAAGAAAATAAATCTTGTGAACAGCTAAAATTAGTGTTTTTAACTTAGGTATGGAGTAACTTTTCTATATTTCACTGTCCTTTTCTTCTTGGTGTTTGTGACAAACAACTCTCTGACGAGTATTGGCACTATTGATTTCACCTTTTGTCTTTTTGTTGTTGTCATCGGCCACATTATTTATACCACTGGATCAATTTCAAAGGCAAATAGAGGCAAATATAAAAATCAATTGCAGAATGCAGTCTGCCTGAGATTCGTATGTATAAACTTTAAAATCTAAATGTAACATTTATATAAAATCAGCTATGCTATATTAGTTGCTTCCTATGTCCTGACTTTATTATTTTTTCCTGCAGCTTTCAAAAGAATTTCCATTTCTTCTATTTCAGTGTTCTAGGAGATGAAGTAATTGGAATCTGGTCCAGACATGCTGAAAAAGCTGATGTGAACTGTGCCTGTGTCTCTCATTCGGGAATCAACCTTGTCACGGGTGATGATTTTGGCATGGTCAAACTGTTTGACTTTCCATGTCCTGAAAAATTTGTAAGAATTTTTTTTTTTTGCGTGACTATAACCAAAAGTACTTTTGATATTGTGGCCATGTGTTGCTTCTGTGGAGGGAGTATGATAGAAGTATTTCCTTCTCTAAATGTGTAGCTTTTAATGCATCTATTTATCTGTAGTCTGTAGCTTCATCTTCATTTTTCTTAGCATTTTGCACAGTAGCTGTTGCCACAAGCTCTGATTGACAGGTGATGATATTGCCTGCTCGTTTGCACTAGCATAGTACATTTATACTTGAAGTCTCAAAGCACTTAGTTCTATTTAACTATAAATCTCCACTTAACAAATGAGGAAAAAAACTTATAATTTTATCTCCATCTGTGTGTTTCCATGCATGAAGAGTTTACAGATTTTTCACCAGCACTGGTGATTTTCAGAGTAGACTGCATAAATTGCCTGCACCCGTAATAATTTTTTTCAGTTTTAGAGACTTTACACATA
>JAUBOD010000445.1:8661339-8673859 GCA_032353885.1 Nothura maculosa
CCGAAAAAAGCTTGGCCCCCTCTTCCCTACAGTCCCCCTTCATGTATTTGTACATGTTAATAAGGTCCCCTCTTAGTGTCCTCTTTCTCTAAGCTGAGAGAAGGAACATACCCATGTAGTTGTTATCTGCAACCACTCGTTTTCCTGTTGAGGAGTATTTCCTTCAATAGCTTTCGAAAGAAATACATAATAGAGTGGTTTTTTGCTTATTGTCTTCCACTATTGAGTGACTGTCATGTGTGGGTGAAGAGTTCAGCCAGCTGATGCCAGAGCATCAGTTCAGGTATACGCAATGACACCAAGCACCTCAACCAAAACTATGCCTAGTACAAGCTGAATATAGAAATAAGCTGCCTAAGAGCTTCTGAGGATTCACTCACTTCATCTAAAGTTAAGCAGAGAAACATTACCCACATAGAATACAAAACATGCTTCAAAAGTTTTTAATGAATTTAAAGTAAAACTTTTCTTACACAGACATTTTCTTCTTACAATGTAAAAAAAATTTAAAACTGCTCCAACTTACAAACTTGGAAAATTAGAGACATTTCAAGTAGGCAATCAACTTCATTTTTATGAAAACAATGTATATTAAAAGTTCAAAATGTGTGAGTTTCTCCATCACACTCTTCCCATGGTGGTTAGTCTTCCTTTGGTTCCTCGGCCTTGTGTCCAAAGGAGGCAAAGTTCAGTCCCAAGCTGTATCCTGGTTATTCACTGGGGACAAGAACAGGTGAGGTAAGCAACAGACCTACCTTGCTGCAAAGATGATCTGAAAATGAGCAAGGCCTTTCAGGGAGAATTAGGCTAAGTGATGAGAGTATCTTTAAAACAGACCACTGACTAACTTGCACATTTTAGCTATGTTAATTATGCATCTCTCTGAGCTAATTCTGAGGACACCTATAGCTCAATTTCAGTCAGTGTCTGTGCACTTCTAAAGAACAGGCCATTGTTGGAGCTGTCAAATCTGAGGCAAATTTGAATTTTAAACATAATATCCTGCTCAAAATCTACACTTCCTACTGACCCTGCAGTCTTCCAAACACCCCAAGGCCAAATGGAAGATTTTCCTAATGAGCTTTTACAGAACATGTCTGGGTAGGTAGTTGCTGCCATTGTCACAAAATGACAACCAGCAAAAGCAGCTTCCCTAAGCTACGTCCAGCATGCAGAAATAAAAATATGGTCAGAAAAAACACACACTCACAAGTGCCATTTGTGGTGTTAAATGTCAGCTTAATCTTTCAGCTTAGTTTAATGGCATGTTCCTTCTAGAGCAGTCTTTTTAGAACCAATGACACCAAAGATGATAAAATAAACAGTGCTTGAAGACACACACTGTTCAGCATTGAGTAATTCCCACGCAATCCCATGGAGTGCCAGCTCGCTCCTCAGGAAGTCAGGGAGAGGTGACAGGGAGCTGTTTTGCCAGAAACTCGCCTGGCCTCAGCACAGAATTCCTGGATTCACAAACTCTTGGAGAAGCACCTGAGCATTTTGAGGGACAGTGTAAATGCAAAGAAAGCCACAGGGAAGAGCTGACACTGGATTTTCAGCTTCACTCAAAACCCAGACCCCTGTTTTTTCCCTAGGTCAGGAATCCAGCGGCTTGGCCAGACCCAAACTGCAGAACACTTATTTTCTTTCAGCGCTGCATCACATTTGTAAACGTTTAGATTCTAAAAACAAACAGTAGAGACCTCTGTAAAGGAAAGCTGCCATCTAACAGGCATCTTCGCCATTCTTATTGGTCAGACCATCGCTTACTCCTCTAGAGTAGAAAATGTAGTTTTTCTAAATGTAGAAAAACTACATTTGTGATTTACTTTCATTTGCAACTCAACTGGTTTTAAGGCAAGAGCCTCTAAACCTCATCAATTAAAAAGCAAAAAAGATTTTTAAAAAAAAAGATGATTTACCTCGTCTGAGCCCGAGTCCATTTCAAGGCATGGCGTGGAGGTACAGCAACAGTTGGATGGTAAAAAGTGCAGTCTGGTCTTGTACACTGAGTATTAAATCTGCAGTGCTAAAAAAGAAAGCATTTCAGAGGAGGATTCTCAAAGTTGGCCAGGGAAAGTCCTGCCCAAGCCAGCCCAGTGTGTGCTACATCCACCTTCTTCTTTTGCTTCTCAGCCACGAGAGGAAACAAATCCCAAATCAAACACTTGCAGTGTCACCATCAAGCTGCTCTTGCAAACACATGGCCCAGGGCCCCAAGGTACCTGATCTTCAGTCTATTGCAACTGCTAACACAGAACATTCAACATCTGCAACACTTTTATAAAAATAAAGCCAAAATGCTTGGCTACATTGTTTCTTTTTAGTCAATGCTTTTCCATACTCTGTTCTTGACCCACAGTTAGAAAGTGACAAATAAAAGCAAAAAAGTGTGCAATACTACTAACATTTCCTGACTCAAGGTAACATATTTTAAGCATCTTTCTAGAAGAAGAAAGAGACAGGAGATGATTCTTACTTTTGGGTGGTAAAATGGACATTCCATTTTCTTACAAGCAGGAAAAAACTTGCACAAGGGACTACCGGAGGATACGGGTGGTGAGGGCAGGGGTGCTGGGAGGAGAAAAGAAGCAAATGTTAAAATCTCTGCTCTTTTGCAAGGAATTAAGTCTTAACCCAAAGCTCTGCAAAAGCACAGCAAGTATTTCACAGGGCCCTGAGTAGGAAGTATTTCACAGTGTTCTACTGAGTAGCAGCAGAGAAAAACTACATTTGTGACTTACTTTCATTTGCAACTCAACTATCTGTAAGGTCCGAGCCTCCTGCTACAACAGGAATCCAATTTGAGGAACAAACCTGAGTACATCTGCTCTGGCAATGTCAGTGAGCTCCTCTATCCTTCCAAGAGACTCTGTGCAACCCTGCGCTTTCCAAAGCCAAAGGAAAGTCCTTTGGCTTTCCTTCATGTGAACGCCTACATAACCAGAGATTTTTCTGTGTTTTTGCATTAATAATGGTTATTAACTGGACTTCCAAATGATATCAGCTTCTGTTTCCACCACATTCACTATTTTCCCTTCTGTAAATTTATTTTTTTGAAGAACATGAAGGCCAGAGGTGCTCACCTGGTTTAGGAGCTGGGAGTGGGGCTCGCCGACTGGCGTGGGTGTAAGGACACTCTGGCTTGGTGCATTTTGCATCGTATTTACAATTGGGATGGATGAACAAGCATTTATCAGCAAATTTGCAGTTAGGAAAGACTCTGAGAAAGGAA
Source organism: Nothura maculosa (assembly GCA_032353885.1). NCBI lineage: Eukaryota > Metazoa > Chordata > Aves > Tinamiformes > Tinamidae > Nothura > Nothura maculosa. The sequence goes on from JAUBOD010000445.1 coordinate 8,664,575, forward strand.
AAAAAAAACAATTATTTTATTCCTGTTGTACGTTGCACATCCACGCTCAAGAGCACAAAGAAAAGAAGTTGCTGTGCTTGAAGAACAGGCCATCACACACATCACACCATCTCAGGGCCCACGTGTGGGTGTGAGTTACTCTCACTGTGCAGGGCTCCCTGTGCTGGACTCGCCCTACACCCCTTTCCCTTTTGGCTAGACTTTACATACAATAAATAAGGGAAATTATAAGCAGAGTTTGGTAGCTTGCAATAAGTGGCTTGCTAATATGCCCTGCTTTCTGTGTGCACTGCAGAGCAGCAGCAGAACTGCAAATTCAGAACTTTGCTAAGGGCAACTAGAAATTCCCTACATAATATGGCCCATTTACTGACGAAAGTGATATGCTGAAATTATGTACATGTGATTTTAAAAGAAAATTCATACATCTGAGTAAATGAAGCCACCCAATCTCCTAAAACCCATCTCTGCAGGTGTTTCTAATCTGCTGCTGCTTGTGGAAGAGAAATCAAAGACACAGCACATGTTCCAGAGTCAGCCTCTGCTTTCAGATACAAGAAGTAGCATCTTAGCGCAATAAAGCATGCTCTAAAGAACTGTGGTATCTAGCAGAAAAGTGTTGTTATTTTAAGGCCACTCCCATTCCCACGTCCACAAGCAAAGCATAAAAACACCAGCGTGCATATTAAAACTAAACCTTCTTCTACAAGAGCACAGCTGTGATCAACCTGACTGCATTCTGCCACTTGACAGAAATCTGCAGTGCAATAACCTAGCTCTTATCAGATGTAAAACCCCTTGAAACACTCAAGGAAAGATGGTGTGTCCCTTTGTGCCTGCTCTGGGCTACTACTCACTTGCAAGGCAGCGTGGGGTGGTGGAACACGCACTCGTCTCCGTTCTTACAGGCTGGCCAGTACTTGCAGCGCTCGAGCACCTTCTCCTTGGGCAGCACAGCCAGCTGCTCCAAGTCTGCTGCTGAAGGAGAAAGAAGAAAGCCCAGTCTGAGACCTCAACAATGCCACGTGCAATATGGCAAAAACATACAGCATAACTGAAATTCAAAGTGTTTCTTTTCTTCCCTATTTTCAGTCCAAATGTTGACAAGATTTTTTTTTTAAATGAAGTTTTCAGTAAAACTTTGGTTAGACCCTACTACCTGAAGGAAATTCCAAAACTAGAAAGTGAGACAAGTCGTAACATGAGCCTGAAAGCTGCAGTGATAAGAGATTCGCCATTCACTGTTTACAAGTAAAATATTTCATTTTCTAAGCTTCTAAAAGACAGTGAAATGGATCAGATTTTGACTGAGCAAGACGAAGGAAACGGTCCTTCAACAGAGCCGCAGTTACACTGTTCTGCCAGGCTATGTAATGGAGTTCTGCTTTCTTTCTCAAAGATAATTTTGCCTCCAGAAGACTATATTAAGGAAAGAAATTAAAGTCAATGTGTACATTAATCAGATACAATTTATTGGTAAGGGGGCATACCAAAAAGCAACTACTTGCATGTAATTACTTTAAAATAATTTACCTTAGTTATCTGACCTACTCTCAGAAAGGATTTTTTTTTTAATTCCAATCTGAAACCAGTATCTTCACAACTATGAGAACCTGGGACTTGGATTTTTCTAAAAACATCATTTTCTTAGACTACTGAGACAGATATTCTTACATCTTCACTGTTCTCTTAGCTATTCAAATCTGCATTTGGCTTCTCAAAGCTCTCCAGGATCCCCGGACATCCCTCCTAGCCTCACTAGCGATGCCCACTGGAGCTTTATTCCATCCTCAGCCTCATTCAGTCATTCTTCTGCTTAAATAATTTTCCAATTTAAAGAATAAACCACATCTTGTATTTGCTAGGAGTGGTCTATCCAGAATCCAACCACCACATTATGTTTGGTCCTGCTGGTTGTGTCCATTACCATCAGGGCTCTCCAGCTGCCTGGTCACAATTTGCATCTGCTGCGCTCGAAGGCCTTTTAATCCTCTGCCTGTGCACATATTTGGGATAATTGGCTTTAATCCTTCAGTAATATCTTCCTCTTCCTGATCAGAAAGGTATCCTGGAGGACTGGGCACGCCATCCAGCGTCACTATGAACTTGGGACTAGCAGGTTTCTCTGGCTGTGCAAGCTGTTCTCTGCCAAACAAAAAAAAAATGAGTTTTTGACTCAAAAGGTCCAAGTAAAAGTGACCAGGAGCACAAACACAGCAGCACAAATTAATCTTCCAAGAAGACAGACAATTTACTTCAATTAACAGTTTATCTTTTAGGCTCTCTGAAATACTAATGAGTAGAGCCTACAACAGCATCCAGCAGATTTCACAGCTTCAGTTCAGTTTGTTGCATTCTGCTCAGATGGATCCAGAAGCTTGTTTACAGACAAAGTTTAACGAAGGAAAATGATTTACCTGTTAGGAATTTACAGCTTTGAGACAAAAATGGGAATGTAAATATTGGCCCCAGAATCAGGAACCTTTCAAGAACACAGCAGCAGGTGCTTCCTCAGAAATACAAAACGGGGGGGGGGGAATAAAGGTTCATAGGGCTGGGAAGGAACACTTGAGATACTCATGGGAAGCAACTTCCATGCTCAGCCAGACTGGAAGCACAAACTAGCCTGGTGCCCTGTGCCTGCTGGTAGCCAGAGGGGATAAAATAGGGAGAGTAAAAGCAGAGGACACATACAGGATGTAGTTGCCAAACACTTTTCCACTGTCCCACCCATGTCACCTGAAGGGCTTCCTGAGCAGAATGTGGTTTTAAACACACTCCAGGGGGCTCATCTTTGATAAATAGTGATTATATAAACTTTGTTTCTCTACAAAATCAAGGAAGAAGCAATTATGGTTCATAATGCCACTAAAAATAGACAGAAATGAAACATAAAAAAAAAATACGAACAACCAAAGAGAGTCCTAGAAGTCAAAAGCAGATTTATGTGAATGCAAAAATTCAGCACTCCCCAATGGCAGGAAGCTTCCCCTTTGGCTCAGGAAAATGAAAGCTGCAAGTTTCCACGATGGAATGAGAAAGCACAACAGCCTACACTGCTCAACCTCATGGCACTGCCCGGAGCAGTCTGCACCCTGCAGCTAAGGTGCACGCACGTTGATCAAGGCATTCTGCAGCAGGAACTATCACAGCACGAAAAGCACAAAGAAGATCACACATTGCTGGTCACTCATTTAAAGAAATTACAATAACCCCAAGCCATCATTTGCAGCTGACGGGAACTCTAAACTTCCTTTGGTCAAACTCCAGAGTTTGACCAGAGCCTTAAGTGACTTGTCTCACACACTGTTGGCTGGCTCATGGGTTCAGAGCTCCCCAGGGAGTGGTTCTCCTGGGGAAAATTCCTTTCACTGGTTTCCTCCAACACTCCTATGAGAGCTCAAACTGGCCTCTCCATTCTCAACAGTGACCTGAAGGGCATTTCATAGCAAAGGTATCTATCTCAAGGTCAAAGAGGTATGAAGCTGGATTATACTACATATAGCATAAACATACATGTATATGCTTCTATTCAGTTCCTCTGCTTTCTTAAAAATCAGAGACCTACTCTAAGCACAGCTCCCCTTGAGAACTACTTTCAGCCTAGAAGGATTTCTCACTTTTTGCCTTAGCCCTCTCCACTCTCCATCCTCCATGGGGTCACACATCCTGCCTAGACTCACCCAGCACAGAAATGCAGGATGACCCCCATATAGAGCACAGACAAGCACTCTCACTAATAAAAGATTCTCTTTATGACAGCAAGTAGGGGCTCTTGAAATTTTTAGCATAAAAAATAAAGCATCTTTTTACCGCGTCTGTATTAGACGTCCTGAGAGTGCTCGTATTGTCTCTGTGGCCCTCTTTCCCAACTGCTGATTCTGTGGCATTATTTCCTCAGATAACTTGGGCTTCTTCAGGATAAATGACCTAGTATCCGTATGGACCACAGATTCTGTGTCATAGTAATCTGAATTGGAGAAAAATTACACAGAAAAAAATAAGAGAAAAAATGATCACATAATTGTACTCCAACTTCAGCATATTTCTGAATATTAAGACTATACAGCTGATGGTCTAACTTTCTTCTCAGTTATTACCAGTCATTCACAGTAAACAGGTTTACTTCCTCTCTTATTCCACAAGAGATCAACAGAAGCCACTGGCCCTATTAGGCAACTCTGTTCCTGGATCACTTGTGCTGAGACACAGTAAAGGGATCCACACATGCACGGAAAACCTCAGGCTTTAAGCACCTACTACTGAGGCAACGCTTCATTTCTTAAAAGACAGAAAAATACTAAAAATCAGTGCAATTTAAAGCAAATCATATTTTAACTACAAGGAGTCAATTTGAGAACTAGTGTTTTTTAAACAAAAAAAAAAAAGAAAGAAAAAAGAAGAAGAAAAGATCACAAGACTTAACCTTGAGCCACTTGCAAAGTATCTTCAATCACAGGGTCAATCTGGAGCCGAGAAGAGAGCTCCTTTTGTTCAGCTCCTAAAAAATCCAGGAATTAGGAGCTTACTTTACTGCACCTTAAAGAAACTACAGATTGAAGAACTGAAGCATACTCCCCTAATTCTCTTGAGAAAATAAATACATCACCACCCCCTACATAGGACTAAAAGAAAAGACAATTCTTGCCATTACTGATCCCCTTCTCATTGTTTCAGAAACTGTAACAAGTTTTGTCCAGCAAGATGGCACAGTAAAAGCCAAATATTAAAAGAATTTAGTCTTTCCCATAATCATCACTCAGTATACAGTAGGTATAGGACTGTGGGTGCAAGAACTGAAAAAGTTCAAGTTCTTCTAACACCTTCAGATATGTTAACTACTTCAGGGAACATACATACACATGGAAAACAGCTACACTACAAGGGACCACTAGATAATACACGTAAGAGAAGTGAAACAAACCAGAATAGCCCTGTTCTATATTTGACTTACTGTTACAGTATAAAAATATTTATATATTTTGATTTGTGTGGTTAAGTGGGTTGATTTCTCTGGGCTAATTTAAAAAGATTCCCCCTAAACTATTTTTTGTACCTGTAATCAGAGAGAAAAAGCTTCTTCATACATATTCCACATAAATTCTTAAATCATTTTGTGATGACAAACTCCAGCTAGGGCTGCATGAAAGGTAAGAGACTTAGAACAGTCCCTTTTGTTTTAACAGCAGATGTTTACCTCTCCTTGACACCGACAGCAAGTCCAGGTAACCAAGACTTTACTCCAGTCCATTTTAACTCTTCAATCTTACTACTTTATAAGAGAAAAGTAGGTTTATTCTTGCAGAAGCACTTTTTTAATGTATACTGAGTATGTAATTATTATTGTTATTATTTCTATACAGGTATAACTTTGTAATGCATACGCTGTGTTTCTTTACAGCATAACCATGCTGAAAGGAATGCTAGCTGTCTTTAAATAATAAGGCTCTTTGCAGTTTTATACAAAGCAGAAAGAAAACTTGATGTTCACACAGTTATCCGAATATCTATTTACATAAAGGAAAACACTGAAGCTATTTATGTGATAACAGTATACTGGAAATTATATTTTAATAATTCATTCTCTGCAAAATGCTCCAAACATCTGCAGTTTGTCTCTCTCGCAGAAGCTTTCTGACTGATTTTCTCCCAAGAGACATCAAGCATGCAATGGATGGGGAAAAGAAACTCCACCTCAATATAAATGGATAGATTTGCTTATTGCTCAGTTCTGCAAAATTATTCTTTAGTGATATACCAGGATGCTAAACAATTCCTTGCAACCCGAGTGGCTGATCTGAGTTATCCATTTATCATATTGGCGTGTCTTATCACACACTCATGTTTCAGAAAGACTCTTGGTTTTCTGTTTGTTCCCACATGAAACTTGATGTCAACTCGAACATTAAAAGAATTTTATCTGGGATATTTCTTTTTTTTCTATGAGATGCTTAAAAAGAGAGAGCAGTTAACAAAGTGCACTTGACTAGCTCAGATTTTAGATGTTCAAGCCAGGCTATCCAATGCATTCCTTCCTTCCCTCTAGTGCACCCCAATGAAATTTCAGTCCATACAGTACTCTGGTATAGCATGTGTGAAGAACATGCTGCTCAGGCTGCTGCAAAATGATGTTCCTAGGTATAAATTCTTAAAGAATGTTATCAAATGACCTTGAATTCGTTCAATTGTCTGTTCCTTTGGCTCTTCTACTTGAAGCTGAGAACTCAGAGCAGGAAGTCTGCTTTGCACATGGATTACTTCTAACTGAGATTCTTCTGGGGCAAATCGAGTTCTCGGTGCAACTGGAACAGTCTGTTTCTGTGGAGCTTTATTTAAAGAAACAATGGTAAATCATTTTAGTACTACCCAATCACTCAACAGTATTATCTTTGTATATGATCCTAAAATAACTTTGAATCCATTCAAACACCAAACACCACCCTAGGTATTTCTATCTACCTGCGAGACACATAGTGTAAAAGTGGGTGTGCACAGAGCACTGCACGAACTGCACTGCAGAGCGTCTGCCTGCAAGACCAAGCTCAATCCTTGTCTAAAAGCTGAAATGCAGCATGAAAACAAAGAGACTGACAGCAGCAAAGCATTCACTCATCCACTTCCTCGCAGCATTAATTAATTTAGTGAAAACTGGACTCTTCTGTGATGTCAAAATCATTTTTCTTTCTACTTTTTCATCTGGACAACTATGGATTACCAAGGCGTGCTTCTAATACACGTGGTGCCAGATCATCTATGCTAAGGTGACTTGCAAACTGAATACAAAGCTTGATGACAACAGCACGGCATTTGGGGAAAGCAGGAAGAAACAGCTTTGCTTGTTCTTTGGCCAAGACCATCAGAACTGCTTGTGAAGAGCTCAGATTATCCATTCCCTGGCTGGGTATCACACCTACACTACTGACTTACTGTCACACCTGACTATTAGCACAGAGCTACAAGATACAGCTCAGTACTGGATGTATCATTCATTTTGTTGTTTTGTTAAAAACAAGATCAACAAAAATCATCAAGATATGAAATATTATCCCTAAAGAGGAAGGGCCTACATTTCTTCAGAGAAAATTCTCATATCATCTTTCTGGTGAAACACAAAGTGGTGCTTTTTGTTTTTTCCATCAAAATCTTCTTATGGTGCTAAGTTGAACTGTACAAGACACTGACTGTCACAAATCAACAGTTTTCATTTATTTTAAAATTTTCAGGCTGTGTTCCACTTTGTGCAATGCTGCTGAAGGAAAGAGCTTCCTGCATCGCCTCATAGCTCTTCCCTTCCCTATGTTGCTGCTTTTCCTATTCTAAGTTCATTTTTCATTGTAGAGCCAGAATCAGAACTCAGGAACATTAAAGTTCCTATTTCTTCTCTTTACAAAGACTCCTCATTCTGCTTCCCATCTCGAATGAAGGTGAGCTCTTAATGCTTGGGAAGCTCTTGTGCTATCCGTTATGAATGAAGAAGCTTAATAAGGTTCTTTATATGGTCCATTTACTGTACAAAATATATTTTGCAAATCAAGCAATTCAACAATTATTCACAATTCTTAAATTATTTCTCCTTCAATGTTAAGGTTGGCAAAGATCTTTACAACCCCTTTCATACCTTGTTTTCTGGTTCACGGCCAGCCCACTTGACACCCAATTTCCAGCATGCAAGGACATGTCCCCAGCACAACAGCCTCTGAACACAGAAATCTCCCATTGCATTTCTCAAGCTCCTCCTTTGGCTCCACTCATCACCACCACTGCAACTTTGTTGCATATAAGGATCTACCAGAGGGAAGACACTGACCATGACTCCTTTGTAAATACGCTAACGTAGAAGGAAGTCAGGTCTCTGTTACAGGTCTCTGTAGGTTTTTGGGAGACAAAGGGACAGATTCTGAATGGCTTTCACTCTTGCTTCAGACAGCACTAAAGCAGGTAAGTCAAGGTCTAGGTAATTTAGTGAATACTCTTCCCCAGCAATTTGCAACATTTCATGCTGACAACACTATATTTATTAATATCCAATTGTATGAAAACCACAGCTTTCACAGATTCCCAGCGAGAACGGCCCTTTTTCAGGGGAAGTCTTTACTAGCTAAGAAAACTGAATTATGGAACTGTTCAGTTGCAGTATGAGCTGCAACTCAACATATAAAACTATGGTTAAAAGGTCACGGCTTTTAGAGTATATACAGGTTGAACACCACTAGCTTGCTATTTGTTGCTTATTATTTTATCATTAGCCTTGTTTTTGTTGCTTGGTATTTTGTACTTGCATTACCTCTTTGCTTTCCTGCTGTTTGGCCTTTCTGCTCTATCCCAGGAAGGAAGAAAGGGAGTGCAGAAAGGGGAAGAGAAGCTCAAATCACCTCCCTAATACTGGCCACTCTTACACATATAACTCTCAACATTTTGGAAAACTCTTGGCACTGCCATTTTCTCTATATACTTTTGGGACCTATCACTTTAATTAGTATGTTTTAAGGACATTTCCGTCCTGGGTTATCCTTTTGTAATCTATTGCAGGTTTTAAAACGTACACAGGACATGCAAAAGCCATTAAGTATACTGCTGACATTCACTATTTTTCTTTGTTCTCTCTTCTGGCACTACATTCAGCTCAGATCTATAAAATAAGGCTTGGAAACAGCCTAGCACAAATAAAGACAATGCCGGTTACCTGTAGAGTAATTGGTTGTTTTTGTAACTGATTCTTGTGCTTCAGAGATTGCTTTCAGTATTAAATTTTTATTGGCCTGTTTGGAAGGTGGTAGTGAAGGTCTAAGGGAGATGGAAAAACAATTAGTTGCACATGAATTGCAACAGCCATTGCATCCATGTTAAACATGGATACTTTGACGCGTTAAACAGAGATAAGCACAACACTGATACACTTGGCACCTCAGAATTCACTCTAGGTATGTTTTCAACCTTTTCAACCATTTTTGAGTGGATTTGAGTGGATCCACCAAATGCTCTCAAAAATGGAAGTCCACAAGCACGTTGCAACTGGGCAGCTGAAGCTGCTATAAAAGCCACGCTGCACCCAAAAGGCAAAAAGGACCTTTCTGCTGCACCCACCTCTGCCCGCACGTTCCTGATGCCACCTCTGCATCCGCACTAGCAACCACGGGGCTGTCCCGGGGAGCAGGACCTGCCTGAAAACTTACTCCCTCTCTCTTAAGACAGATAGGTTTATATTATATTATATATATATATATATATATATATATATATATATATATATGTAATTATTTAGATAGAAAGCTTCCCATTTCTCTC
>JAUBOD010000445.1:8682605-8701900 GCA_032353885.1 Nothura maculosa
GTGCGGCCGTTGGAGCCGTTAGCGGCCGTTGGGAGCCGTTAGGAGCCGCTAGCGGGGCGGCGGCGCTCCCCAAATCCCTGTCAGCCGCCTGCTCTGCTCCGCAGGTGTAAGGTTTACACCGCAAGTGCGAGACAGCTGCCGCTTACTTGCTTGGGGGCCTGACCCTAAGATCAGGAAATGCTTTCAGATATTTTAATTAATCTGGCACGGAATGGTTCATCCTTTCCTTAGTCAAGTGTAGCATTGCAATTTTATTTACTAGCCTTTTCTACATTTCAGGTTTTTGTAAACAGTTGCCCTCCTGCAAACAATTAGTATATATGGGGAACTTAAGATAAACTACCAGCTTAACACTTTTTTAAAGTACAAAACTTGATTTAAACATTTTAAGTATGGTATATAACTATGGAAAATGTCAAAATAGCTTTTTATGTGATACTACAGCTATCCCAGAAGGTATAATTCCTATTGCCTTGTAGTTTTGTCACCTCATGTGAGACTGATGGCCCAGAAGCTCTGAAATGACTTCCTTCCTTCTCAGCTGCCCAGAATAAAAAATGAAGTTTCTTGCTAGGCAGAAAGAAGCTGGTGTGTGGGCTGGTCTTCACCTGGGCACAAGGTATTGTTTGGAGAGGGACAAAAATATAGAGCCAATAATAATAATATGGATGAAAAGAAACCTTATTTGCATCCCACCCTTTGCGGTCTGCAGCAGTGTCCTTCATACAGCAGTGCTAGTTTAGCAGGGAGCAATGTTATAGCAAGCTCAGCATATAGCTATAGGATCTTGAATGCATGCTGGCTTGGCTAAAATGTGGTGCTCTTAATAGTGCTATTAGAGCAATCTCTTTCTGTACCACAGATCCTAATATTTACCAAACATACTACAGAAATAGCCTGCGCTGCTAATTATCTGAGCTGTCTGCATGACCTTACTTAAAATGTATTGTTATTACAATGCAGCTAGCAGCAGAGTAATTAAAACATTCCATTTTAGCTTCCAAGCGACACATTTCACTGCTAAGATTTTGAATGAGTTGTATTCTTTCATTTGGAACAAGAAAAATAATTATTGAAGAATAAAATACAAATTACTTTTAATTAATCAACTGATAAATGGATTTAGTTAAACTCATAAAAATGTATTTCAAAAAAAGGGGATCTTATCTTAAAGATACAATTCTTTGTAAATAATAACTGTAGCTCACTGCTTCAAGTTGAGAACTCCCTCAACTTGAATCTGGCCATTTTTTTTCTAGGAAAACACTATAATAATCTTATTCAGTAGAATTTATTTTGGCATTTCATAGCTCCTTATAGGTGAAAGTTTATGTTGCAAACATCTGAAAATTCAGTCTTCACAGGCACATAGTATGCTATTTTTTCTAGCACAAAAAAAAAGAACAGGGAGGCTTCATATGGAAGCAGTAAATAAACTGAATTTGTTGAAAGGAAGACTGATTTAAAAATTACATACAGAATCCAGAGATATTCTTTTTATTCACAAGTAATTTCTGGACTATCTGGGGTTTTTTTTTTAATCACAAATGGATGACTCTTCACTAGGATGAGCAAAAGAAACAGGCATATTAGGCTTTTTCTTTCCCTCAGGAGAGTGGCTGATTCTGTGTGCCTTTTGAATCCTCTCCAGTGTTTTGTCTATTCTGTTAGTTGATGTAAAGACCTGACACCTGACATAATTCCAGAGCAAGATGGGTATCAGCCTTCACCCTGTTGACTAAAATACTCCACTTTATCCACATCTCTTGACCAGCATGAAAAGAAACCGAAACTGTCCCAGGAAAGAAGATGTCAATAAGATCCAAACAGGCTTAACCTCCGCTGTGGGTAGGTACTGCTCAACCCAAAGGGCAGAGAAGCTTCCACCTGTGCAGTAGAAGGGCTGCAATACCCATCTGTAGGACATGCATTAATCTTTACCTCCTAACAAGAGCGCAAAGAAACGAGCATGGCAAAAGTTGCAGATGTTTCTAGCTCTGCATGTCAGGAAACTGCTGGCCAGAGGAAACAAGAGAATCAGAAGCACAATATGCAATATAGGTAATGAGGCAATAGGCATCTTATTGAGGTATCTGATCTTATTGAGGTATCTGCATCAGAGATCACTGTATTTTCATGGACCCCTTTTGCCTCTTTGTCCTAACTGTTTCATAGAGTTGGTATTTGGGATAAAGTAGATAAAGGAGAGCTGATGTGGCAAAATATTAGTAAGAAAGGGAAAACTGAAGAAAAGCAGCAAGTTAGGATACAAACTGGGCTTACCAAAAGCAGCAGTAATAAAATGAATTTCAGGAAGTGGTTTGTTGAACTCTAAAAGGAGAAAACTGTAGGTTTTAGAGAAGCATATTGGTCTACCTCTTTGTACTGAGCTGATGCATTTTCCTTAATGAAAATGCAGAGAGGGTAACAATGGAAAATTAAGAGAACTCTAATAAATGCAACTTCCAGGCAGGGAATTGGGCAGGAAATGGGTGTGATCAAGGCTGAGGATGGAAAACATAATAGAAGAGAGAGCTGAGGCCTTGTTTTTCAATATGAATTGTTTAGGAATAAGAGGAATTGCCTCTGTTGCCTTTACCTAAAAGGAGGAAATCTTTACAACTTGGAACCATTGGGTATTTTATTGGTCAGTATTCTGAGGATAATAACCATATTTCTGGCCTATAGCCAATACCACAAGAAAAGGCTATCAGTTTATCTCAGCTAAAAGTTAGTTTATTTGACTCAATGTAAAATTTCCTTGATTTAGTTATTTTCTTGGCATATGGATTGCTCATGAAAAGTGTAACTATGGCAAGAAAAATTGGAAAAGCTTTTCTAAGTGAAGTAATTCAGAATTTTTCACAGTACAGATATTCCTTACATATTTCAGCTGAGAGAAGTGTCCTCCTGAGTCACATGCTGTTTGCATAGTCGATCTGCAAGTTAGACCTGCTCAGACAGTAGCATGTGCAGTCTGCGTGTTTAATATCACCAAGACACTTTCTAAGTTTTACAGGTGTGAATCAGCATTCACACATTCACTTGAGCTTTTTTTCCTCGTTCTTGACCCAGTTCAAGTTTGTATATACGTCTGCCTGGCCCGTGTAATGTGGAAAACCATTACATATCAAATAGCATGCAACAATGATGATTTTTTTTGTTTGTGCCTCAACATATGTGGGACTGGGATGCGGCCTTTGTACGATCTTTGCATTGAAGTTTTATTTCATTACATGCACATAGTACTTGATAAAACAGTTCTTATAAATAATGTAATTTCTACAAAGCTTTTGGCAGTTTTACATGTTTATGAGTGAGGGCTGGAAGGTTAGTATTTGGTCAGCATTTAATGCAGTGTATGTTACTAACAGATGAAACTGTGTGAGGACTTTTGTTTTTAGCTGTAGACAAAACATATGTACAGAGAGCATTTAGCCCAGCACACAGCTCTTAAACCTTGAAAATATTTCCAAGACACATAAAACCAAGACCAACAGATTTTTTTGTTACAGAGACTCGCTTGAATTGGAAAGGCTTAAAATAAATGATCATATGATTAAAAAAAGCAAGGATTGCCTGCTATTTGTTGTAGCCCCTATTTCTGGCCCGCCCCTGCAGCCAGAGGAGCAGCTGTTCATTGCTGACATTCTCGCTGCCAGGCATTCCAGCTCCCTGAGGTCATGGGCTGCAAGCATACGGGCCTTCGCTTTAATTCTTTCAGCGTATCCTTCCGCATGGATAGCGCGAGGGGAACGCCTCCAGGAACAGAAATTAAATGCACACACACAGAGCCACGCAGCGACGTGCCGTTTGAAAATATTCCCGAGAAGGTATTTTGCGCTCATGCAGCGCAGCATCGCATGAGACGGGCTGCCTCGGGAGCTGCCTGGCGCAGGTTTCTTTCGCTGTAGTGTTTTCTTCCACCCCCAGCTCCTCGCCGAGTGGAATGATATCCAGAGCAAGTTTTTTGAGACAGGAAGTGAGGAATGTTTTCACTATGAGTGATCTGAGAGGAAGGTGGGTTAGCCGAGAGAGCAGCTGCTTGGTGCAAGAGGAGCACAATAAGTCAGTTTGCGAGGAATACAGATGAGATGGCTCCAGGAGAACAACTCGCGACGTGCTGTAGGGGATTCTCAGCTACACGTATGTGAGAGGAGACTCGGAGTCTTTGGATCGCTGCAAAAGGTAATGAGAAAACAGCAAGCATCGCGTTAGGAAAAATAAGTAATAGGTGATCTTCTCTGATGTGTACTTTAAGGTTGAAGAGTTTCAGGCATGTATTGTTTGTAGATCTGTTTGCATCTTTGTTTCTGAACATAGGGGAGGATCAGTACATGCACTTGGTGCTCTCTTTCAGTCCAAGAGTCAAGTCAAATATTAACTGGTAAAACAAGAGGAGGGTGGGGTGTGCTCATTTTGGGACTTTTCAAATCTCTCTGAAAAAATATGTATTTTAAGCATTTGAAATAATAGAGACTTTATTGCACTTTCATATGTTGCAATTTATTTTGCAGGATGTCATTCCGCAAATGGCATTTAGAATCTTTGTAGAGTAAAATACTAATTATTGAGGGGAAAGTGGGAGGTGGAGGTAAAGAGAGAAGGTGTCACGGTCTCAGTAATTGTTCAGAGTCACAGCCACGTTGTGGAACTCCTAACATAACATTTTTAAATGTGCATGTTTACGTTGAAATATAACTGTACAAAGTTTGACCGCTTTGTGCTAAAGTGAGGACATTTTTAGCTGTTGGATGAAAATCCCAGGCTGGCTAAATAAGGCTTGTTGTTGTAGAGTCAATCAATATGTAACTCCTGGCAGTTCCATATGGTTCCCTTTTGCTGAAGTAGCTTCACAGCCTTTTAGATGTATAAACATTTAAAATAATGCACAAGCCGAACATGAAAGCAGCTCTTACTGCAGAATGACAGCAGCTGAGTAAAAGCAGCCCTGCACAGTTTGTAAGAATTACACAGGGCTAGCTATAAAAGTCTCTGAATGATACCTGTTACTCTCCAAGCTTTTGTTTACAATAATAATGAAAATTAATTCATACATGTACTGGGTTAAAATAAAATTGTTTGGGACAATCAGCAGAGCAAAACATGCAAGCAGGAGAACCTAATCTTTGAAAAATGTGATTTAAACTTCCTTCCTATGTCTGCCTCTGTGCCTATGTGCATGGAGAAGCCGGGAAGGTTTGAGATTGCCAGATGTCAGCATTAGATTGCCTGTAAATTTCACCTGGTCAGTCAGCCACCATTAGTGAATTTTTTCCATGCTTTTTGAATATTTTTCCAAGAGTCCCATGGGGACCCGAGAATGTGAAAGTTGTACCATGTTGAATATTGTACATAAAGAGATTGAAAGCAGCACTGTGCTTCTGCCTGCAGTTTTCAACTTGTTTTCGCTCTTAACGGTAGCAACAAAGGAAAAAAAAAAAGCACAATTGTGCACAGAACGTGTTGGAAAACAGGCCTGGGGAAGTGAGCTAAGGTCAGTCAGCCAAAAGTTTCCCTGCCAGGAATAAACCCGGTGCGAGATTCTGCTGGGAGTGGGCAGGAAACTGCCTGTGGAGCATTCCCTGCGTGCTGCTCTTCGGGGTAGGATTTGGAGGCTCAGTGTGCAAAGTAATAAAAAGGGAGACCTCGCATATCCCTCTTTTTTTTTCAGGGAAAACTGTTGCTATCAGTTGTTTTGTATTCTGGAGCTGCACTCAGAGAAAATCTCAGTGTTTAAATGAAGATTTTTTTTTTCTTTTCCGATTTGAACAGTAGTGATTAATAAATAAGATAATGAGATTAGGGATGCAGTCTGCTGGGCGACGGGGAAAGCGAGATGGCAGAAGGGCAGAACTGCTTCCAGATTATGGGAAGCATGGACATGAAATGTGCTTATGGCTGCACTTTAAACAGGGTTGTGAAGATGTCCCGGAGGAGAAAAGCCACTCGGCCTCCTCTTCCTCCTGATTACACCTTAAGCCTCTTTGTGCGTCCCTCTATTCCTTGCCATTATGCTTAAAAGAAAGCCCCATGGAACCAAGTAGGGAAAATTCAGTCTCAAGGGCTTCCTTGTTTTGATTATATTAATTTATAGATATGTGTACAGGTAGTATAGGGCATTTTTTTATGTATCTCTGATTAAGAGACTGGAAACAGGTGTGCTGGGAATACTAGCCCCTCTGGTTTTCCTCTCTCCTCCACAGATAAATGAATGCCCTTCCTATCTGGAAGACTCTTCAGAAATGCATTTATACTTTTTAAAAACAAGTATGTTTTTAAAAACAGACTTTTTATGCATACTAGCACTAGAAAAATAAAAAAGAAAATAAAAAGCAGGGTTTGGCAGGGCGGCGGTGCCACCGCTAGAGGTGCCGAGGCAGCACGAGGGCCACGCACAGGAACGGAGCCGGGAGGGAGTCGCGCACCGGCCCCTGTCCCTTGTGCCCTCATTTGGTCCTGCGGCTGAAATTCAGCAAAAGGCAGAACAGGACTTTGCTAAAGCCAGGGAGGGAACGGCAGGAAAAGCCTGGGAAGGTGGGGGAAGAAAGGCTGCAATCTGTGTGTCAGGGAACTGCTGGGAATGGAGAGGTGAAGGTGTTTGTAGAAGGTGAGGAGTGTGTAGCTACCCTCGGAATAAACTCGATTTTCAGGGAAAAGTTAGGAAAAGAAAGCTTTGCTCATCAGGTTCATGATGAGGGCAATATTGTACGAAATGTTGTATAGCTGCTTAGCATAAGGAATGAGCTATATGCAATTCATGAAAAATTAAAGGAATCAGATTTTAATTGACTAGTAGGAAACAGTTAAGACGTATCTCTTCCTATTCCTGACCCTCCCTTTCTTTCTTTTTTATTTTTTTCCTTTAACCTTCTGTAAGGCTTGAGCCTGTATTTAATCCAACATATAGTGGCTGAGATTGCACATTGCACTGAAAAAAATGCTGGGTTTCTAGTTTTACTCTTAGATGAAATAGTTTTGCTTGCAAATACATGGGGTTCCTACAGGACTTTCATTTAAATAACGATTCAGCTTAGAAATACTTCTTATTTTTAAAGCACTTCAGTTGCATTTGATTAAGGTCTCTTCACTTACTGAAGAACAAAATTAACCTGCCAAAGACTGGTGGTGTCTGTGGAAAAACCAGAAACTCTGGTGCATATTTTACTATCTGAATGCATAAGAGCTCAGTGTTTTGGAGAAGCCAAGTATTTAGATTTAGAAAAAATATACCTGTTTATATGCAGTTTCCACATGCTTCCACTACGCCTTCAGTCAGTTTGCTTCTGATTCTTGCATGTTCTCTTTCGTTCCATTCTAGAATTGCAGTGGATGCCCCTTCTACTTCTCTCCTGGTGGGAAACTCGCTTGTGTTTAATGGATACTGCCGGTGCTGGTTGATCGTTGGAGACTCCGCAGCTTCGTGTTTTTGCGAGGAGGCAGCTGCTTGCCCCTCCTCATCCTGCCACTGGTGGTACCTTTCTATTGCTAACCATCCCCGTGGAAAAAGAAGATGCCTCTGCCTTTTGGGTTAAAGTTGAAACGAACTCGACGTTACACAGTATCCAGCAAGAGCTGCTTGGTGGCTCGTATCCAGCTGCTCAACAATGAATTTGTTGAGTTCACGCTGTCGGTGGAAAGCACGGGCCAGGAGAGTCTGGAAGCTGTGGCTCAGAGGCTGGAATTGCGGGAGGTAAGTGAGCGGTTGGAGGTGGCCCGGCTTCGTCTCTGCCAAGAGGTTACACATCTGGTGAACCTTACCACTTGGAGCAGCTTCCCAGTGTTTCACTTTGGTCTTTATGTTCTGGTTGGAAGGGGCACTTGGATTCCAAAACAGTCACAAAATTTATGTTGCAGAGTTAGGGAATACCAGATGGAATGACATGTAAGAAGTGGTAGTGAAAAGAAGCCTAGTATGACAACCAAAGCAACATGTGTGGTCATTTTGAATCCTGACAATGCTGGAAGTGCTTTAATGTTGAAAAGAAACGGCTGTTTTCTGACCCAGATTAAGAATTGCTCGGAGATTTGATGCTACTTTTAACTTCTATGTTCATTTTTCCTTCAGCAAGCTATTCTGCATAAAGAAAGTGTTATTTGTGTCTATGTATTTTGGAAGGATTAATGCCGAGAAAAGAATGTAAAGCATGAAGTGAGACACATGTGCCATTTACCAACTATTTGCTTTGCGTGTTCAGATACCACAAATCTGCAGAGTATCTTTGAGCAAGCACTTAGTCATGGCTGGCCTCTTGGGAGATGCATAGTCTGTTCTAGCTGCATCTCTATAACTTTTTTTTTTTCTTTCCTCCCCCTAAAGGATTTTTCCTTCCTCCCTCCAAAGATATTTTGCAGGATTCCTTTGTGTTTCTTCTGAATTCCTTAAAATTTTTCTCTTCTTCCACATATTTGGCACTTATTCACTCTCCTCTTTTGGATGAATTCTTAAATATTGAACTGTGAAATGTTAATTATAGAGTTCTATATAGATTACCACAATATGAGCAAACATTGCTCTTTTGAAATTTTGTTGACTGCAGAGGTGGATTTGATTACAGTGGCTGAATTCTCTTTATCCTGTGCAAACTGTTCTTTCCTACTAGAGTTTCTAACACTTTAACTCACTGTGTAGTCATTCAGCTGTTTGTGACAACATTTAAAGATTTTGGGACAGAGTTGAGAGTGGAAACTGGTAATAAAAGAATAGCTTGGCTAAGATTGTATGTATGAGATACTTTTGCTCTATTATGTGTCAAAACACCACACAATGGTGTTTTGAATACAAGATTGAAATACAGATTGAAAACCCAATATTAGATGCCCAAACCAGATGAGGGCTCATACAGAAATAATTTTTAGTTAATAACTTTGATTTTTGGAACCATCTTCATTGTCCCCTGCTTACAGTCTTGCTTAAATTTGAGCAAAGAAATTGATGTTCCCAGTCCTGCAACCATTCTGGAAGAATGTAGTTTTGGAGAGCCAGTATGACTTCACCTTTTTTTGTTCTTTCTGGCAAAGCAAGTCTAATTATTCTCGTGGCATTAACATACTCTTTATATCAACACACATCTGATATCATATATTTATATTTCAGCTGTTGTGTTCAAATGGAGTTTGTCAATTTAATCTACCCACTTTCAAACGTCAGTGATAAGTCAACCGTAGGTGGAGAACTTAAATTTATTTGGCCTGCAAAAGTCACAGGCTCTGTCTTCCTGAATGCTGACCTGTAACTCTTCATCATCTCTTTCTTTGGAGCTGTGCTCCTAAAATCCTTTAAAAAAAAAAAAAAAAGAATAAATAACTAAATAAATTCCCTCAATTAGGAGTCATATATCAGAGTGAGGGAGTTGACAGTATACTATTGAACTTTGAGCAGATTCCTTCAGTCATGCATTCTTGTGTGGATTATTTTGGCAGGCAAAAGTGTTGCAATAAAAGGGAATGGAAAGTAGGGATATAAATCACTTTCCAGAGCTTGCCTTCAGAAAATGTTGTTTTGCCTTTAAATAGTCATTTTTTGCCAAGCAGATACTGGATCATTCCTGACTGCTTGCTGAGCACAAAGTTTTCAGGGAGAAAAATGTGCTCAGTATGTTGCTTAAATCTGCCAACAGCAACATTAGGCCTTGATACTGTGAAAAGCTGAATACTTTCTGCAAATGCTGCACTAAGCACCCTGAAGCCACATGCGTTTGGGCTGAAAGTGTTAAACACTGCGATTTAGCTCTCTTCTGAAAACCGAAGCATCCATTTTGAATACGAGTATATAGAATATATAGTTACGATAGTTGAGTCCCATGCAACTTCAGGAAAGTTTATTGCAGAAAGTATAAGTTGGAACTCTACCTTTGTAGAGTGTTTAAACATGGAACATAACATTTATAAATGTTTGTTTCTGTGTGGGGGGATATAATTTCTGAATTTGGCTAGAGAGGCAATGGCTTATTTTTAATGTTATGACATCTTTTGAGGTTTTTTTTTAACAAATTTTACTTTGTTTAAAAGAATAGTCTTTGAATTCTGACCAGAAAGTAATTTTTATTTTGTTTTTCCAAATTTCCAAATTATATTGTGTATGAGTTGGGATTAATAGTTAGGTTCAGGAAGACTGTGTTAACAATTTAATTTTGTTACTAATGGCTTACCCTTACTAAATGGTAAGCTTACTCCGAAAAAAGAAATTTAAATGAATACATTTAAACAAGAATATGTTCTGGTATTCCCAGAATGTGACTCATCAGCAATGGGAATGTGATCCAGCTCTCTTAAAATGAGAAACTGGGGAAAGAAGCCAAGGGAGGGAGAGAACATAAGTTATTTACCCTTTGTAGAACAGCCTGTCTTTTACCCTGTGAGATATATAACCAGACTGGATTTATGGGAAGAGCTAACTTTATTGCCAAGGTAGTATGTTCTGGTATTGCAAGTTTGGGAAAAATGCTAAGAGCGGGGACTGTTAACCAGCTTGGAGAAAGGGTGTGCTACTCTGCCCATCTTGCATCGAGGGTATGAGGATACAAATGAAATTTGTATGAGGATACAAATCAGATGTTTGAAAATACAAAAATATTCTACATGTTACCACTGCTGGATGTATGTGGGATGTTTGGCAGGAGATGTTAAGACTGATGTGCCTCTCTTCTTGCATCTACTCTTATTTCTCTTTTCTAACGTTGCTACTTTACCAGAGTGAAGGTGCAAGTTTTGCTACTGTTTTGTACAAGCAGAATCTGACTTCAGATGTGTGGTAGAGATTTGGTGGTATCCAAAGAGTGGGAAGTTCTGTGAAGAGGATCAATGTAGTGCATATGGGGATTCATGTGTTCATTTTGGATGTGAACACAAAAGGAAGGATCAAGGTTATCCAGGAGTTGTGTATTAGAAATGCTTGCACCGTGCTGTAAAGTTTTCCCCTAAATTCTAAAGAGTTCTTCCTTGGGGGCAAAGCAGTAAAATTCAGTGTGTTAGCTTGGTAAATGTGTGTTTACATGGGTAAAGAGTGTTTAAAAGTAAGGAAAAAAAATCTCTATTGGCAAACATATTGACTGGCAAATAAAAGTTGGGGCAAGTAATGTCAGAGGAGTAGCTTACATAGTATGTTTATGCTTTCTATTAGTTTGATAAAAGCGTGGGTAATGCTTAGAGAAATAACAGAGGAAGCAGAGCTGACCATAGAACTGTAATGGCTGCCTCTAAACCTCATTATACTTAAAATTAGAGAGGAGAAGTTTATAAAGTTTATCAGGAGGTATATAGAAATGCAGATCTATATTTAATCTTATTCATTTAAAGCTACTGCTTTTCCAGGAAAAAAAAAAAATCTAAAACATATGTTAATTTCAAGTGTTTGGTTATAGTAATCTAGGAGCCAGAATTTTAGAGAGCTGAAAATTAGTAGCTGCCTTAAATACAGTTCCTGGGGTTCTTTCTCTTCTGAAGAGGGGGAGAAAAAAAGTTGAGTACAAGACTTATGCTTGTTGTGCTTGTTTATTACGCCAAGCAGCACAAAATGGATTAAGATTTTTCTGTGAAAGCATTAGTGGTAATTAGGAAGCTTTGACCTCAAGTTCTTTTTTTTTTTAAGTTAGACCAGATTGTGAAAATAGCATTTAGATATTTTTTCTTAATGTCACAATGTGTACATATTGTTGTGTAGTTTTATACTGATGTTAATACAAAAAAGAGTTTCTTTATTTTTGAAGCAAATACTTTAGTTTATTGCTGAGTATTTTTAGTTTACTTTGAATGATTCTGCTTTCTGCAGTTGCAAAGCAGTCAGAGAATTTCAGAATCCGGGGAATGGGAATGTGGCACTTCCTTCAATGTCATTTCTGTGTAAGATGAGAGTCAAAGGGAGATCTGTGAGTCCATCGTTCTTGCAGCCTTGGGCAGTAGTGGAAAAGAGTGACCCAGCTTAGAGAAAAAGCAATCCACTTTTTGGACATGCTGAATGAAAACTGAGCTGTTTTTGCACAATGTCAAGAAGTGAGATATAATGTTTTGATGAGTTATGTGCTGTATGCGCTATGAGGAGTAGCTCCAAATCCACCTTGCTTGGGAAAACAAAAGGTTTAGCCAAGTCATTTGAAAGTCTTATGGCTTGGTTTGTTTCTAAGTATTTGTAAAAAAGAAGAAAAAAATGGAAAAAAAATAATCTGAGAGCATTCCTGTGTGAGCTGGTTATTTTAACTTATTTTATGGCTGTTAATTCCTCATCTTACTCCCTTAAATCATGATTCCTCAGGTCACTGTATCCTTGAGGCAAATAGCAGATTACATTATTCAGAAGGTACCAAATTACAAATTAACATTTGGAAAACAGTATTCTTTTCCAGACTATTTGTAACCTACCAGGCATTCTGTATGATTTATAATTTGGGATATGGAGATTAGCTGGGAAATAGATAAGTATGTTTGTAATTCATAAACTTTGAACACTGCTGTGCCTAAAGGGACTGCATGAGCAAGTGTTTCACCTCCCACCTCCAAAACGTGGCTGGTATGTTTTTGTTCCTAGTCTGAGGATCTATAGAGATTGATTTAAAAAAAAAAATAGTAGTGTTAAAGTTTCCTTCCTATCTAAGGAACACTGTTTTTCTTGACACTTTATATTTTAGAAAAATAGAAAAAATAGTCCATTTCAAGGATCATAACAGGTGCTATTAAATCACTGTGTGAGATTGCACACTTGATACCTGGTATCTACATTTGTCTTTTGAATTTCTTTTCTAGATAGGAAAATTTATGTCTAGGATAGACCTTGTAAAACTGTGGAAAACACATTTTTGTTGTTCTAATTAGAATACTCAACCTCTATAAATGGTGCTTAGCTTAAAGCCAAAGTGGACTTACACTAGGGATGACTGTGGTCCACAAATAAGGAGAAAAAAGAAAAGGCAGATAATTATAGCTAATTAATACAAGCAGGTTAGTACAGGGAAGGAGGACTATGTTATTGATCTCCATTGCAAGCTGTAAAAGAAGTGAATAGCAGTGTGTGATCAATAAATGTAGAAACTGATGAGAATTTTAAGATTGAAATCTCAGAGTTAAACCATATTTAGAAAACAATATATTTTATTTGTGTCCGCGACATTTTCAGTATGATGTTCTCCTTGTTACCCCCTGTTCTGGGGACACTCAGTGGTGGGGACACACGACAGCTTGGGCTAGAAGGGACCACTCAAGCTTGACTGGTTGCAGTGCACGTGGGGTGCAGAGGAGGCCCAGCCCAAGGGAGGTGGCTCAGGGATTGCCCAGGCAAGTTTTGAACATCTGCAAGGATGGAGATTGTGCAGCTTTCCTGGGCTATCTGCGCTCTTCTGAAGCCATCCACATGGTGAATTGGTTTTCCTGACCTACTTGGAGTCTCCTGTGTTGCAAGTTGTGTCCCCTACTTCTCATCTCTGCAACGTGCACTTTGAGAAGAGTCTGTCTCCATCCTCCCTGTATGTCCCTGTATGATGAAGGAAGGGTCCCTCCATCCTCCTACCCTGCCTGTAGGGCATGGAATACCACAGTAAGATACCACCCATGTCCCTTCTTAAGACTGAAAAATGGCCATTCTGTTTTCCCTGTATATCGTTTGAAAATATACAATAAATAATCTCCAGTAAGGTAAATTTGTGGTGCTCATCCTGAACTGCTCTGAGGACACGTGGCATTAGGGCTGAGAGTGGTGGACAACATCTCTGCCTCCCCGCAGGACTCGTGATACTGTGGCAGCCTCCTGCTGTTTTTGCATTCTGGATAGCTCTTGAAGTCTGCTATAAAATCCATATTATTTCTTCCTGTAATGGCAAGGAAACTGGATAGAAGGTAATTGTGCTGACGTTATAAGTTCCTTTTATTTATATTTGAATTTCTTCAAAGGGGTTAGGTGGTGAATAAGTCACTAAAACAAACACGCCTCAAAATAGTGTTAATCTTAACAGCTTAACATATTTTAGGAGTTATGTCATGACATTTTTTTAAATTGAGTGCTGTCCTGTACTGCTAATAATAAAATGTTTTAGCAATGAATAAAAATGGATTCTATTTTAATCAGTATGCATATTCCAGAGTGCATAAGCTCCTCTAAAACTCACAGGATCAAATTCTACCCTTGAAGTCAAGGGAAAGGTTTACATATAAGTTAGAAGACAGCTTTGGTCCATACTAATTTGTTTGGCTTTTATTTATTTATGATGATTCATATTGGAAGAATTTGTAAGGGAACATACTAAGTCACAAAAACCTTCTTCAAATGTGTTCTGAGTTGCAGATAATATATTAAAATGTGGAAATATTTTTCTTAATCTGTAGTGCTAATAACAACTCAGTTCTGTGCTTAGATGAGAAAAAGTGATCTCTGTGTTAACAAAACTGACCGGCATGTGTGACCATCCCTTAAAAACAGGTTACAGGTTCAGTTTAGACTTAAGGGTGTAGAGTCAGAGTTTGCTTTAGAGAGTTTGCAACGCTGCCAGTCTAGTCTATGTTCCTTCTCTCTTTACTTTTATGTTAGAAAACTCTGGGGTTTTGAGGCTTAAGTAGATTTCCCTGAACTTCCCACATCCATGTGTGGTTGATTCCAAACTATTTGCATGATATGATATCTATATAGTAATCTTTCCATTACAATAGCATCTTTCTATGGTTCTGTAGCTACTACCATCAGCTTTAAGAGCTCAGCTTGGTCTCTGTTGCGAGTTGCTCATGGAGCCTGGGACAGATGAGTTGGTTTGTGCAGGTGGGCTAGGCCAGCACAGTGACAAGAGCACCTCTTCTTTGCAAGCATTCCTCCCTCGGGCAGTGTGAGGGGTGGATTATGGTGGATAATCGTTTGTTATCTTTCATCTTTTGGCAGTGTGTGGTGTTGCACTGAATGTAACAATTAATTCTTAGTGGAGTTTCTGCTTTACTGTTGTTGTAAACCTTAATATCTTAAGGAATCCTCTGATACTGTTTTCTCAGTATCTTGGAGGATCATGGAGGATACAAATTCTATGTTATGATTAGGAGCTGATGTGCAGAAAATAAAAGCCGATTGGACTGTAAAGATTTTTTTAAGAATTCTTTTAAGCAATGAGAAAAGTAATATTAAGCTGTATTGATGCTTAACTAGAGAAGGACCAAGAGGTATATTGTGCCAGTAGATTTCAGAAGTATTTGCTAAATGTTAAAGGAATATTAAGTCTTAGAACTGGCTTTCATTTCTCAGTTTCTGCTGGAGAAGATGCATTTATGGAATATATACTATTCTGAATTTAATGCTAGACATTGACTTTTTTGTCTCTAATTTCTGAATAATGCCTGCTGGTGAGAGGACAGAGAATGGACCTTGAAGTCTAGGTATGATAATAGGAAATATTTTATATATTAGAAAGAAAATTTATTCCCAATCCAGTTCACAAACATTGAAGTTAAAACATCATGATATTTGTGTTATAAGCCTTCATCCTTGATATCTTTGAATATCAGGGAAAATATCCTTGATACTTTCTATAAATTAAAATATTTGAAAATATAATTATATAAAGAAAAGTGCTGAGCTGAAGACTTGGCATTTCTGCTACCTGTAATAGTAAATGTTAAGAGAATGTCCATATAAATGGCTGCAGACATAAGTACTGCTTCATAACATTCTCATATCCCCTTCTCCCAACTGCAAATATTCTTAGTATGGTTGCTCGTTTTGCATGAAATTAATATTTTCCAGTCTAGCTCTATTTGACAGACTAGAATTGAATAAAGCAAGTGTGTCAAGAGCCAGCTTTAATCAGTTTAAACCTAGTGGGGAAATTTGATTGTGTGAGTGCCCTGCAGTATGGTTGTAGAGCTTTGTCATGATCATAGAAAAAAAAATATGGACTTCTAAAGTTGTGCAGTCCAACCTCCTTCCTAAAGTGTTAAGATGTTTAATCAAAGTTAGATTGTATTGCTTAGGATTTTATTCAAGTCAAATTTTGAAAGTCATTGGGGATGGGTATCTGTGAGCCTTGTAGGGCTTATCTTTGCTTAGTGCTGTCACCTTTTTTGTTTCTTCTTTCTGTCTAGTCGAAATACCTTGTGATACAATTCTGGACCAACTTGTCTCCCAGGAATCTGCCTCCTTACTCTGTATAATCCTGTGTTAGGCAGAGGAACTTCTATTAGATTCCCACTCTCAGTCTGCTCTTCTTCAGACCCAGCAAAGCTGCTTGAATATTCTTTTGTTACTGATGTATCTGTAGAAGTCTTCTTGCTACCCTGCACATCCTTGCTAGGTTCAGCTCTGGCTGAGGTTTGGCCTGTTTCTGGCTTCACGTGCCTGGGACTTACTTTGTTGCCTGTCCCGATGTGCACCTCCTTGCTGGGTTTCTGCTAGTCTAGACCTGCCTGTTCACACCAGCGGGCTTGCTACTGGGCCTGCTCATTTTCTTCCTCAATTACATGAACCATTCTTGTTCTTTACTGAGTTTGTCATTGATTGACCAACTGTCCTGCTTTCCTGCAGCATGAAGGACCATGAAATCCTGCCCGTGAGTCCCTCAGCCATAATCCATTTTCCTACAGCCCAGTGTCTTTATTCTATTTACCTCCTCATTACATGTTTTCCTGTCATGAAACATAAATGCTTACTGCTGGTTTCTGTGGGATGTCTCATCAGGACTGGGAACTGTTTGCAAGTAAGCAGTCTATGTGATAGTATTTTAGTGGTGGGATGTATTGGTTGTTTACCTGAAAGTAATATCTGGCTTTGTTATTAAAATAGATTTAATATTGGTTTCTGTTTCTTTGAATTTTCAATCTAAAATCCTAATGCCTTAAACAGTGTTTTAACACTTTTATTTCTAGGTAGCAAGACTTCCACACAATCTATTTTCTTTAAATTTTGTTATATATATATATATAGTTTTATTAAATTATTATCATTTAATGCCTTTTTTCTTTTTCAGATTACTTACTTCAGTCTGTGGTATTATAATAAGCAGAATCAACGCAGATGGGTAGATTTGGACAAGCCTCTGAAAAAGCAGCTGGACAAATATGCCTTGGAGCCCACTGTGTACTTTGGGGTAGTGTTCTATGTGCCTACTGTGTCTCAGCTTCAGCAGGAGATTACCAGGTAAGCTGCACACGTGTATGTAATTTTGGCTTTGCCTTTCTAAGATGTGTAGTTTACTTCAAAACTGTCTGCATCTCCTGCCCTGTCTGTATGAAAATGGAAATTACTCCTTTAGGCAGAAGTTATGTTTAAACTATGAGTGTGTTTCCCTTTTCACTATTTAGAATACACAATAAACTAAGCAATGAATTAAGTTTCTTTTCTTAGGAATCTATTCAAACCTGTTCTCACTTTTCAGATACACTTGCATGATCAGTCTTGTAATTATTATCTTAGCTCTTTTGTGTCACTTTGGAGGGAGAGGGAAGATTGATATCTTTCTGCAAATTACTGATTTATCCGTTTAGCACAGATCACTTGCAGATTTTACTGAAATAAGCTTTAATTTATTTTCTTTTCAGTATCTCCTGATACTTATTGAGCACTTAGGCAGACTGTTGACTAAGCCTCAGTTTGTGATTTTTATATTTCACTAAATATTGAGGAGAGGTGTTAGCTTTGATATTGTTCATCCCCTTGCACTGCTGCTTTGGGGTTCTTGTGATGCTAACTGGGGAAAAAAGCTACATTGAGCATGCACACTAGCCAGTTATTCTTATATATTCTTATATAACCCTTAAGAACCCATTGGCTTCTTCTAATGTCTTTACTTTTACAATTGTAGATTTCATGATTATGCAATTATGACTTTAATTATTAAGAAAAGACAGAAAGTGTAATTAGTTTATGAATGTTTGCTATTTCAGAAATATCTTCTTATGTCAATTAGCCCATTTAAGCCGGTAACTTCAGATTGGTCCTGCTTTGAGAGGGGATCTGGACTAAATTATTCTATGATTATGTGACATTGCCTTTATAGATCCCAGAGCTAAAATACTTTAAGAAATATCATTCCTGTTTCCTCCGGTGTGAAAGGTTTTGGTGGAGATATGCCTCTTGTTAGATGCTGGTGCTGTAAAGCATTGCTCAATGTTTGGTACCTTTGGTTTTCGATTTGCATCTAGTTGGTAGGAGTGTTTTCTCTATGAAAGCTTTGAAGCATTGGACATTCCTCTCTGGAATTTTGCTAGCTCAAAAAGTGTCTTGTGACATTTTAATGAAACTTTGTTTCATATTCTATGCTAGTTGATGTAGTAGGAAGTATTAGAGCAAGATAAATGGTATATTCCATTGAGTACTGAAATTTTCTAGTATACTGCCATGTAGGAAACCAGAATTTATGTGCCAGCCTTGCATTCAGGTCCTAAGGGATGACACTTGCTTTGATTTACAGTAGTCTGGATTAGTTTCAGATAAATCTGTGCATTTTTTTCATCCATTTTCAATATAAATGAGTATATCTTAAACATACTTCAGTAAAACAGGAAATATAAAAGCCATGGGCAAATAGATAGTCTTTACATTATAATGAGGTAATGTCACAGTATAGAATTCATGAAAATAGTGTTTGAAATTCTGGGCAAATGGACCTGTTAGTGTTGGCCACATACAAGAGGTGACTTAGGATAAGGTCAGATGAAGAAAGGAAAGAAATGTGCTGCCTTATAAGAACAGAATACTCAAAAGTTGTCATGCAGAAATGAAAGTCATTAGGGAACTTGTAGTAGTAGTATTTGTTGTAGTGCTGTGCAAGGTTAGAATTATTGGAAGTAATGTAGCAATCCAGCAGCACCAAACTGAATTTTGCAATGAAGAGACAGTGAAGATATTAAGGTGAGAGACAGAAAAATAAAGAACCGAAGATGGATTATATTTGTAGTATATTGGATCAGTAGAAATTGTAGAGATTCTTTGTTTGAGGGAGGATTTGATTCTGACATAGTGATGCTTAAGTAAGGGAAGAGTTAAGAATGACAGTGAAATCAGGAGCCTGAAGAATGAGGAACCTTCTGCTCAGAGCAGGGAAAGTTGAGAGGAATAGGACGTGCAACCACCTTCATCTGACCTGTCTTGAAATTAAGATGCCACCATTAGCTGCTTCTTTTTTTTTTTTTTCCGTGTAGGTATCAGTATTATTTGCAATTAAAGAAAGATATCTTGGAGGGCAACATTCCTTGCACATTGGAGCAAGCAATACATCTGGCTGGTTTAGCTGTTCAAGGTAAGTAAGGCAATTATGCCAAGTTGCAGATGGAAATTCAGTGGTATATTTAAGTGCATGTTTTCTGTTTGTTCTAAAATAAGCACCTCTCTCCTTGCT
>JAUBOD010000445.1:8713964-8726117 GCA_032353885.1 Nothura maculosa
TAAGCATCATTACTTTCCCAGTTGACTCCGAGTGCTAAAAATCACTTTTTTTTTTTTTTTTTTTTTTAAAGAGTCTTATAGTATTATATCCACTTATGACCCAAGTCTTGTTTTGTTTCTTACTTTTTAAGCTGATCTTATTAAATGAGTGCAAACTCTGGTGTGGATGTTCTTTCTTTCAACTGAAGAGTTTTAAGATTAATTTGTATTTGATTTAACTTAGGCTGAAGCTTATCAAGCCTGACCTGAAGAAAACTGTTGTAAACTGAAGTAATATTTTCCTCTTGGTGTTTGCATAATCTAAATGATTATTATAGGTTATTCTGGTATGAATCCTCTAGGTTTCAACAGCAACAAGAAAGCCTCTCTGTTTTTCTTCTCTTCACAATTTAAGACATAGATCCAAATTACTAAAATCTTGAAAATCTCAATTAGAGAGGTGTTAATGTTAATAATGATTATTTTCTTCGTTTTGTGTCTTGGACATAATGATTATTCTTCAACTTCTTTTCAGATAACCTCTTTGTGAGCAACCAGAACGGATACTACTGTCATTCTCAGACTAGCTTGGACAGAGCTCCTCATGACTACAGCGGCCGAATCCGCAACGGCAGTGTCTATAGTGCCCATAGCACAAATTCCCTGAATAATCCACAGCATTACCTGCAGCCGTCGCCCATGTCGTCCAACCCCAGCATTACTGGAAGCGATGTCCTCAGAACCGATTACGTCCCGTCGCATCGACACAGTGCTCTAATACCACCTTCTTATCGGCCCACCCCGGACTATGAAACTGTAATGAGGCAGCTCAACAGGGGAATGGTACATTCAGACAGACAAAGCCATTCAATGAGAAATCTGAACATCAGCAATTCATACGCTTACAGCAGGCCGGATGCCTTAGTTTACAGTCAACCTGAAATACGAGAACATGCTCACTTTGCTTCCCCGCAGTCTAATCATTACCCCTTTAACCTAAATTACAGTTTTCATAGCCAATCCCCCTATCCCTATCCTGCTGAGAAACGCCCAGTTGTTGGCGCAGTCAGTGTGCCTGAGCTGACAAATGTACAACTGCAGGCTCAAGATTATCCAGCACCAAACATAATGAAGACCCAAGTCTATCGACCGCCTCCCCCGTACCCGTACCCAAGACCTGCAAATAGCACCCCGGACCTCTCCCGCCACCTCTACATCAGCAGCAGCAACCCGGACCTCATCACACGCCGAGTGCACCATTCTGTCCAGACATTTCAGGAAGACAGCCTGCCTGTTGCACACTCTCTTCAGGAAGTCAGTGAGCCTCTGACATCTGCACGCCATGCCCAGCTGCAGAAAAGGAACAGCATTGAAATAGCAGGCTTGACTCCCAGCTTTGAAGGCATAAGGATTAAAGAGAGGACCATGTCAGCATCTGCAGCAGACGTGGCTCTTCCAAGAGTTATCTCAGAAGGATCACAGCCCAATATCCTTTTAGAGAGGACAAAACAAAAAGAAAATGAGCAAGAAGGCATGAACTGTGAGCATAAGAAAACCCTTTCAGATGCTACTATGCTGATTCACAGTAGTGAAGAGGAGGAAGAATTTGAAGAAGAAAACAAAGCTAATACAAGCCTGTCACCCCTCCCTGAAGATCAAGGCCAGCTTTCAACCATTATGAGTGGTTATTCCCATGATTCTGTACTGAACTACCCCTATAGCTCTGTGGCTTCATCTGCTGGACCTTTGCATATTCTTGACCCAAAATTACATATTACAGAGACAGAAAAGAGAATGAAGGATATGAGCCCAGTTCATTTACTGGTAGAAAGCCAGGTACAGAGAAGAGGGGAAGGACTTACTCCATCTATGTCAGAATCTGACCTTACAACATCAGGGAGATACAGAGTAAGGAAAGATTCAGTAAAGAAGCGCCCTGTGTCTGATCTTCTGTCTGGAAAGAAGAACATTGTGGAAGGCCTTCCCCCACTAGGTGTAAGTGGACTTTACTTTCTCTTGTTTTGGATTGTTTTGGGTTCTTCTATGGTTGTGTGAGTTAAAAATCAGCCTGAGATGCTTTTAAAACATAAGAATTACAATCTGT
Organism: Nothura maculosa; assembly: GCA_032353885.1. NCBI lineage: Eukaryota > Metazoa > Chordata > Aves > Tinamiformes > Tinamidae > Nothura > Nothura maculosa. Next base: position 8,716,048 of record JAUBOD010000445.1, read on the forward strand.
TTTTTCTCATTAACTGTGCTCAGTTCTCTTCCATCACCTTTTCTGCCACTTCTGAGTTCTGTTTTGGTAATCCTGCCACACACATACAGCTGGGCACCCTCCCCAGTCTGATAGAGCTAACCTGGCTAGCAACTCTCTGCACCACTGATGTATTTTAAAGTCAGTCCCAGGTTCCACATTCTGCCTTATGTATCATTTTCTGGGACAAAAGCAGCTTCTTCTATTACACTGCCAGATTTCTAATGTTATAACTTCCCTTATTGAAAAATTGAGAGTAGCTGAATCCTTTAACTGTCTTATTCTTTCCAAAGAAGGGAATGTGACACATTACAATAATAGATTCTCTTGTGGTTTTTTTTTCCCCTTTGCTTTCCTCCATCTCTTCTCCCCATACTCTTTCCTTTTTTTTCTCCTTTCTTCAAGTTGCTATTATTCCATTACCTTTATTCCTTGTTTTATCTCCTCCTATGATTCTTTGAAAATAAGATGGGGATGGTGGTTTCTTTTTTTTTTCTTTTTATGTGTGTGTGTGTGTGTGTGTGTGTGTGTGTGTGTGTGTATATATATATAATATATATTATTTAATTGATTGATGTTAACTTTGCTTGAGGTACCACACATTTGAATAATTTTCTGCAAGAACTGGACAACTTTCTTCTTCCTGTTTGTTATGAGCATGTAGGAAAAAATGGTGATATCCTTCTACTTGTGTTCACATTTAGATATAGCTGTATTGCGTTTTGTTCTCCATATGAAATATTCTGAAATGCTGATGGGGCTACCACGTCACTAACCTTGTCTTTTCCTTCTGATAGTCATGTGAATATTCATTTCAACCTTTCAAACTGGTTTCATTGGAAATATTCAATAGAATACTTTTTGGTTCAGTTTGCAAAGCTGCCTAGAATCATTTTATTTATGTATAGTTTTGGGGTGGCTAATGATTCCAGTTCTTTCAAGAATGATAATTGCCCAGAGCTCTGGCCTCGCACCTTCAGTTATGACCTAGCCTTGCAGGGAGCCTTATCCCTCATTCTTGTGCAGTTTCAGTAACTTGTCTGGAATGAAGACAGACTTGTGCTGTGTACTTGCAGGAATGTAGCCCCACCACCCTAATCTCCCACTGCAGCCCTAATCAAAGAAAAGGGTCAAAGCTGTGTTTAGTTTGCAAGAGATGTCAGAGAAGTATCCTTTATTAAACCAAACTCATCTGAGTTTTGCTTTATAACCTAATCAACTATTTAAGAATACTTATAAGTTTAAGCTTTTCTTCTGCAGGGCATGAAAAAGAATAAAACTGATGCCAAAAAAATAGGGCCTCTAAAGCTGGCTGCCCTGAATGGATTGACCTTGAGCAGAATGCCTCTGCCCGACGAGGGGAAGGAGGAGTCCACCAGAGCAACAAATGATGAACGAGTATGTTGAATTTTTTTAATACTTGATTTCTCTTTCATCACATTATTGCATTATTAACTTTTCAAAATTTAATTGCATATGAATGGTGATACTTTGTATTGACTTTCAAAATGCTACAGATTCAAAGTAAATTAAACATTGAGCATACAAGCAGAATTGTAATTGAGACTTCTGATTACAAAGTAATTGATACACGTATCCAGTTTGACAAAAGATTTTTCTTCAAGGTTTAAGATGACAGCAATTCACTTTACCTTACCTTTTAACATAGCCTGAAACTTTACAGCCTGAAAGGTCTAAACTTAATTGTAGTGATTAGTAGTTCATGCAATTTTAACAACAAATTAACCAGTTGTATTGCATCCCCAGGACAAGAGCTCGTTCAGACTGTATTTGTGTTTTCTTTTTCCCCATTGGACCCCCAAAGAATGTAGATGGAATTTGTGTGATCTTCTGAACTTTTAAATTCATTAACCAGTTTCAGACCACTGAGACAATGCCAGATTCTGGAACTGAGGATTGATACTTGAGAGAGAGAAGATATACCCCAGCCTGTCTCTTCCCTGTTTATACTTGGGGTACAAACATACCCCAGCCTGTCTGAGTGCAAGAAAGTGCAAAATGTAGTGAACATCCAGATTGTAGAGGCCTGTATAGAGCAATTCTGTCATCGTATATCTTCCCAGGGAGCAGACAGATGAGTGAGATCTGTGCTGACTATTGTAGATTCTGCAGACAGTCATCACTTCAGAGTCCAGTTATGGGCATGGGGAGGCAGCCTTAGCTGCAGTGTCCTCCAGCTCAGTTCATTGAGGTCCCCTGGGTGTTTTGTAGGGTTAGAACCAGAAGTAACAGTCACAGTCTCACTAGCTGCCATTTGCAAGTAACTTGTCAAGACAATTGGCTGAAAATCATAAAAGAAAAATTCAGTATTGGAGTTTGAAATCTTGGAATTAAACCCATAAGACGGAATTTTGACTGTAATTTTATGGCTGAAAGTGTCTTGAAATGGCCTTTTGAACTATATATGTGCCTTGAGGATGCTAAGAAACAGAAAGTAACATGGTATTATTGAGATACTTTTATATTTAGTACTAGTTATTTCCTCTTGCAGCCATCATATTTTCCTGGTTTGACTTCCATTGCATTTAGTCATGTTTTTATTCAGACAGTTCTGCACAAAGGGCTGAGAGAGAAGAAGAATCTGTAATGTCAAGTTATGGAAAAAGACACGTGCCTCTACACTGTCTCCTCAAATAGTTCATGTAGGCAGAATGTATATCAGAAAGTGGGAGTGATTCCTAAGACTGGAGAAGGGACAGAACAAATCAGACATGCAACATGAAAGAAAGTCTAGACAGTAGATATTTTTAGAAGATGAAGACTTAAGTGGATTCAGTGCCTATTTCTTTGCTCAGCTTCATGTTGCTGTCAGGTTATACTGGGAAATTTGGCCTAAAGAAACTAAGGCAGTTTTCCTAATGAGTGTATTGATCTGTAAGTTAGGTATAACAGAGGTTTTTCACTGTCCAGGGCAGCCTTTGGTGGTACAGTTATTTGACACGATGCTTTTCTAGTCTGATACCACAGAGCAGTTGCTGTGAGTGGCTCGAGACATGTGACATAGATGAAATTTTCTGGCTGAAATCTCACATATTATTCCTCTAATTGTCGTTGGCATCAGGTCCTGAAATTCCAGAAGTGTCTTATGATTTAGAAAGAACTTTGCTTTGAAAGAATAAATCTGTTTTGGGGCAGATGGAATTATTCTACTAAAAAAAAAAAACAAAAAAAACCCATGGGTTTATAACTCAGCTGTAGCAGGAGGTTCCAAGAAGGCTTTGCTGCTGTCTTCAATATTTATTATCTTCACCCTAAGGAAATGTGGAATATTTGCAGTGAGTGATTAATTCATTCAGTGAGCTAAGCATTTCTGCTTGAATTACAGTTTTTCTCTACCTCCACAAGGAAGTTATTTGCATTTTAGTTTCAATTACAAGTGATTTTTTTTTTAATAAGGGATTTTTCAAATGATGTAATCCAGTGTGCTAAACTGAGCAGGAAGATTAATGAGTGTTTCTTGTTTAAAGGCATTTGAGGCAATGTTTATAGTGCAGCATGGTTACCTTGTTTGGCCAAATATCCCTTTACTGTGATTTTTGTTTCCCCCCTCAGTGGTTTTCATGACTTAGTGAAACATCTTAAGATCCTTAGGCAGATTTCAAATGAACAACATTCTTGCCGGTTGCAGTTGCTGACTTATTCTGGTGTGTTTAAAAAAATACTAATATCTGGAAAGGCGTTAAAACGTGTGTATAGGAGAAAATAAAAAGTATTTCATCCCTTTTCAATTCTATGTTAAAACACACCTTGATATTTGACTTTCTGTGGTAATCTTTGTTCTCTCTTTTAGTGTAAAGTTCTGGAGCAACGGCTGGAGCAGGGAATGGTGTTTACGGAATACGAGCGCATTCAGAAGAAGAGACTTATAGAAGGGGAGTGCTCAATAGCTCGGCTCCCTGAAAATGCTGAGAGAAACCGCTTCCAGGACGTGCTTCCTTACGATGACACCAGAGTGGAGCTGGTCCCAACCAAAGAAAACAACACAGGTTACATCAATGCATCTCATATTAAGGTGAGAGAAATACTGTTGGAGAAATCTTTTCTGCTTGATATAATTTAAAAAGGGATTGGGCCTTCAATTCTGGTTTTGGCAACAAAGTGAGAATCCCTCCCAATCTCTCCTTCCTTTCCTTTTTCTGATGAATTTTGTTTAGGGGAAAGGAAGAACTTAGTTTCCCTACATTACCTAGAAAAAAAGGAGGGTTAATTGTTGGAGAGGGTTTCTGGGTTCGCTTCCATATAGAGGTGTTCTATACTGATCTACTTTCTCTCTCTCTTTGCCCTGCTCTCTCTACACTGGTACTAAAAGAGGGCACCGTTCCTAAGTTAAGAAGGTAGCTGACATCCCAAAAAACTGGGATCCTTCACCATGATTACGGTATTTTTATCTGCAGTGACAGACTCGTCATTCATCCTCTTCTCTATTCCAAGGCTGGATTCACGATAGGCAGTAGGATAGGTTCTAATATATCTATTATCTTTCTCCAGGTCTCTGTTGGCGGCATTGAGTGGGATTACATTGCTACACAGGGCCCTTTGCAGAACACATGTCAAGATTTCTGGCAGATGGTCTGGGAACAAGGGATTGCCATCATAGCCATGGTCACAGCAGAAGAAGTGAGTATAAGCTGAGCCAGCTCTTCCCCAGAAACGTCTAGGTGATTTTTGGCCTGATCCATTACAGGAAAGGGGGATGTTTACTGAATCAAGAGAAACAATCCAAGAGAGGGAACTCTTTGCTGTTCTGCCTTGTCTTTCTTGGCAAACTGGGGTAAATTTGCAAAATCTTTCCACTAGAAAGTTGGTTACCTCAGTGAGAAACTGTAAGACTGTAGCAATAATTAATGGAGGAGAAATATATTCTTACAGGAACATTAGTTGCCTGTACATTTTCATGTTTGCTGTTAAACAAGTGTTTTGCTTTTAAGGAGAGTGGAAGAGAAAAAAGCTTCAGATATTGGCCACGTCTTGGCTCAAGACACAACACTGTCACCTATGGAAGATTTAAGATTACGACGCGATTCCGTACTGATTCAGGCTGCTATGCAACCACAGGCTTGAAGATCAAACACCTTCTCACAGGACAGGAGAGGACCGTTTGGCATCTGCAGTATACTGACTGGCCAGAGCATGGCTGTCCTGAGGACTTGAAGGGATTTCTCTGTAAGTGTTCGATGGGTTTGGTTTTCTTTGTGTACCCAAGCATGGCTGCAATACAGGAATTAGCTTGTGATAGGTAAGACAGGCATCCTGCTTCTTCACTCTAGCAAGCAAACACTGGATTGTATTTTTGGTGGGAATATACCTGTCAGTATATGACTTGCTGACACACAGTGGTAATAGCAGAGCTTATATGGCTTTTTGTCCTGAATCTATCTTCTTTGGTTGAACCTAACAGCCTACCTGGAGGAGATCCAGTCAGTGCGGCGCCACACGAACAGCACCGCAGATCCCAAGAGCTGCAACCCTCCCGTGCTAGTGCACTGCAGCGCGGGCGTGGGGCGAACAGGAGTGGTCATACTGTCAGAGATCATGATTGCCTGCTTGGAACACAACGAGGTAATTCCTTTTTCTTTCTGGTGTTCTACGTTTTGGGAGGGTAGGCGAGTCATCACCTGCCTAACAAGGATGTAGCCATTGGAAGAGTGTTGTGGTTGGAGTTGAAAGAAATTTTGGTAATTCAGCACAAGTTAATAATTTTCTAGAGTTGCCCGCTAATACAATGGGTATTGAAAGGTTCATTTGTATTCTTGACTTTATAAGGTGTTGTATGACTAAATGGAAAAAGTATGTCCTGGGGTACTTGTGCATATCTCAGGGTTTGGCCCTGGCTTTTTCTCTATTACTTCATGATAGTTAATATTTAAGAGCATGTTATGTAATACAGTCTCAGTGCTTGTTATTAAAATTTTGTTTCTAAGTATGGTAGGATATGCAGTGTCAGCCTTGGCAGAGGACAAAGTGGTAGTTTAGTAACGTAAGACCTAGTCCTATCAGCCTTTAGCCTGAAGTGGGCAGTTTATTATTCATGATATAAAGGTGTCAGCTGAGACTCTCCAACCAAGTGTTCACAGTGTGTCCCTATCCCAGCCCTGTGGCAGACTTTTGGGAACATTAGGTTTGTGAGGAGTTAGGTACCCTGCGAGGCAGGCAGGTTGAACACTGTCATGCATGGCTCACAGGTGAGGAGGTTGAGGTGAACGTGGTTAGTGGGGCAGTTAAGTCCATACTGCCAGCATGGGCAGTGAATTTTCAGGGCTGAAATTAGGGCAGCTGATTCTATCCTTAGATCACTACTTCTATCCTACAGTTCCTGCTGTGAAAGTACAAAGCAATCTCCTTACTTACCAGTCACTGTAATGGTTTGTTCTCTTCCTCCAGATGCTGGACATCCCACGAGTTCTGGACATGTTGAGGCAACAGAGAATGATGATGGTGCAGACTCTTTCTCAGTACACTTTCGTCTATGGAGTTCTCATTCAGTTTCTGAAAAGCTCTAGGCTCATATAATCCCTGCCATTTCCTAATGGACACGACATGAGTTTACAGAAGTAAAATTACAGTTGTCCAGGCAGCCTTGTCCTTACTGGCGTTTGCTTCCTATGCTGAGTCACACAGTTACCTTTCAGCACTGGGATGTTAAATGCAAGTCCTTGCAAAGCAGGATCTTCGCTGGGCTAAAATCTTCCCATGTTCAGCTGCAGTGATAGTAGGGAATGATCCTCCTTGCTCTGTTGTCTAGTACTTGCACACTTTCTGTAGAGCAGTGTTACTCTGGGCAAAATAAGTATCGTGCAGAATGGACGTGGAAGATGCAATTTTACTAATTTAAAAGAGTAATATAGATTTTAAAAATGAATGAAGTGTGCAGAAGCTAAAACCTGTAGATGCACATGGGGAGAGGAACTTACTCCTTGGGAATGTCAAGGTCTTAAGCAGTTTCATTCTGCTTTCAATTTTATATTTAGAACAATACATCTGTGTTTTTTAAGATGAACTTTTGGTCTCCTCTGATTTACTCAGCAGAATTAGCAGTTCCTAGATATTTTAAGATGTCACTTTCAGGCAGTTATTTTTATATTCATCTTTTTTTTTAATTTTGAAAAAAATACCATTTTTTAAACAGTATAATGTTTTCAGAGGAAGTGATTGATAAATTTTGAACTAACTTTTCGAAATCTGTGGAGAAAGTACTAGGAGAAACTTGATAGTTATAGAGTGACAAGTAATGGAATTGGCAAGTGAAAGATCATGTTAACTGTTGATAATTTCCATGTGAGTGAGAGGCATGTTTACTTATTGAATTGTAGGCAAAAAGCATGACAAGAATATTATAATTATCTGCAAGGGTCTTGGAGACAAATGGATGAGAGAGAGTACATATTCAGTATTATTCATATATGGAGAGAGCGGTTTGATTTTACTGGCTGAAATCAAAGTGGATGCAAATATTTGACGCACTTTTTTTTTGCTCTGTTATTTATGTAGTTAAACATAGAAACTATAATCATATATTGTTTCATATGGCAATACCCCATTACTAACCTTTTATTTTTGGAAGAGCCTTTTAAGTTGAGAAAGTGAAAGAACCAAAATTGGAAGAAGAAGGTGTGTGGTGGTGAAGTGGAAACGATCATGTGAAACATAATAGAGGAGGTGTGGCAGCTATGATTGCTGGTTTACACAGTGCTAATGACCACAGCAATTTTTATATTTCCCTTCAAGAAAGCCTTTAAAGCACTGGAAGTGTTTGCAGAATTTTTGAGATTATATTGTCAGTAGTAAAACAGATTTAGCTCGTGCTGTGGAGTGCTGCTATGAAGGATATTCAGAGAAGCTCTCAGAGAATGATTGCAGAGGGTAAAAATTCTTAAAAGTAACACTGGAGATGTTGGGTGTTTCAGTCACCCTTAAGTGGCAGAGTTGATTGTTGTGGAATGGACCTGAAGTTAAGTTCTACCTCTGGCAGTTTCCATTTTGTGCCTGATACTGCAGGTCTGACCTAATAACAGGGTCCTGAATACTCCTTTCTGTTTTTAAAATGAAGACATCATCATTTTTAGCCTGCTTTTTCAAGTGCTTTGAGATGCTGAGTTGAAATTCTCTAATCAAAAGTGAGCTATTTGTTTGTAGTAATTTCAGAAATTAAATGACAGTCAGGTCTGTGGGTATGTTTATATAACTACCTCCTGTGATACCCACTTAGCAAATGTAATGAGATTGAAAGTCATTTTTCTAACTGTAAAATAATGTTATTTTTCTGTGAGCTGTGACAAGATTTAGGCAGCTGGTGTGAATAATTAAAAGCCCCTTCAAAGCAATAATTGTCTACTCAAAACATTAATTAAAAAGGTAATAAAAAAATTGCTTCAGTTTCCTCAGGAATGAGCTTCTTCCATAAGAATAAGCATAAGTCCCAATGACATTTTGTCATCCCATAAAAAAGGTATTAATTTAAAGTATATTTTAATATCCAGCTAGTGCATTTGATCTGCTTTCAAGCAGTCTGAATTGTTCTGCTCTCAATAAAAGTAATATGGGATGTAAAAAAGAAAAGACCTTTTCCCGTAGCTATAAAATGCCTCCTCCACTGCCAAATGCAATCTGGAGGAAAACAGTTGGTAAAGATGGATTCTTTTATATAAGCCTGCAAACAAACCAATTTGACATATCTACGTTAACAGAAGTATCATTGACAGGAAGAAATATTTTTATATATTTGTATTGAACTCATTTTTTAAAAAATATTTCTACTTTTATAATGCACTTTAGGTAAATCTTCAGAAATCTTTTTGAGGGAAGCTGCCCTGTAGAAGGCTAGCTTGAACTTTTCTAATCCTCACACTGTCATCTGATGAATACAACTTTTAGTGAGCTTATACAGCCTCCCAACTTGGAGTGACAGTTTTCTGAGATCGAGCCGTTACTGCTGCACAACATCAACCCTGAAGTGTTAAAAGAGCAATTAAAATGAGGCATTTAACCTGAAAATGAGCTTTGAGTAAAGAAGGAACTCTTTCTCCTCTTTTTGTTCTGTCACTTTCTTGCAGGTGTTAGCTACTCTCTAGTCATAGTTCTGATTTTTATTTATTTTTATTTTTTTAGGTGAGAGCAGTGCTACTTGCTGCCCTTTGGCTTTTAAATAAAGCCTTCAGCAGACTCATTTTTGCATTCTTTGTATTAAATGAGCAGGTTCTCTTATAAAGATACCAAATGAAATGAAACCCTACAACCTTCTGTAATAAAGTTAATTGGACCTTCAGACAGTTTTAAAAACAAAACTAAGTTCAGTTTTGCTCTGAGCCCTGACGGGAGCACCTTTTACTGCAGTTGCACTGGGTGCTATATGAAATGTTGGACATTATGAGAGAATCAATTGTTCAAATCCAGTCACCACCTTAAAGTGGCTCAATTTGTCACAAAAGCAGAAAATTCCACTATAAGTCAGTCCTTTCTGCCACATGTACCTGTGCACCTATGCAGAAGAAACCTGGTTATTCTTATGTGAGATTAAGCTGATCTGTTGCAGTATGGAACGTTTGTTGTATGAAGATATTCCTGCAGTAAGTAACAGAACAAGATGCACGTTTCCTACGAATGTCAGAGTTCTCAGGGATAAATAAAGGTGCTATATACTGCTGAGAATACTGATTTGCCTGGTTTTTATGGACTAGATGTAAAATGATTTTAAAGGATCAAATTCTATGAAGAGTCATCAGAAGAATCTACAAATTACTACTAGTGAGGGGAGATTCGGCCCATTTAGGGCTCTTGCTTGTTTGCTTTTGACAGATTTTTTGACCATTGAATCAGTTCTGGGCTGGTTTTTCTTGAAAAACTCAATTCAAAACCCCGCTGAAATCATAGCGTGGATATCCTCAAATTTGTTGGCTTTGCTTTACACTGTAAATCCCTGCTGTTTTGCCCAGCTTCCCTGCAGCCTGCGCAGGGAAGCTCCTTTCCCTGCTCTGCTGGCAGGGCTGCTCCCTGGGAACAGCATGAGCAGGTCGATGCCTCAGTATCTCTCTCTC
>JAUBOD010000445.1:8731304-8748603 GCA_032353885.1 Nothura maculosa
TTGAGAGCTACAGGTCTCGGTGCCTTCAGTCACTGAATGTTTGGTTCACTCCCTGATTAGGAAGTGCAATTTAATATGAAAATATGAAATTCTATGCAGTTATACTGCCTCAATTTTCCTTCTTTAGAAAGAGCCAGTCTTTCACTGGCATGCTAGAAATAGGACATAATTTTACTTGTTGATTCTTTGTCATTCCAAAAGCTTTCTTGTGATGGGTCAGCTAATATTCAACATATATTATGACTTTTTTTTTGGTGGGGGGAAAGAAGGGGATCACTACTGGCTAGAAAAATATAGGGAGAAATATCTTGGTTATGGAATCCCACCCTTTTGTATGAGAAAGAATGGTCCTTATCACCTCTTGCAGATGCTGAGACTTCATATGCTGCAGAGCACACATTACAATAGCAATGAACAGTTCAAACATCTCACCTTGACCATTAGTTTTCTCCTGCCTATGGAGAGGAGAAATGCTGTTTTGTTAGCATCAGGATCAAAATGTAATTAGGAAACAGCAAGGAGGTACAATGGCTCACAGAAAATGGAAACACAGATGCTACGTGAAGGGTTGTTTTTTTCTCAGTTGCTTTTAAAGACAGAGGGAGCTGTTCCACGGGCCCGTATAGAAGACTCATAGCAGTTATTTGATGCAGTAGCTTTAATGGACTGCAAGGAAACAGTCTGCATAAGGTGAGGAGCACTGTTGAGTGTGCGCATTGCCAAACTATTAATTCATCCCTGCAGCACAATCCCTCTTAGAGCCAATTCACCCTTGGTAAGAGGATGCCATGCACATGTGCTGGGAGGGCTGGCCAGGTGCATGCATTGTTTCCAGGGCCCTCCAGCTGGAAGCTCCCTTTCTGCGCTGTAGGAAGGACTGAGAAAGATGGGCCTTCAAGCTGAGAGCATTTGCACAAAGCTGAAGGTGAGAGGGGAAGATCCTCTGGGCTGCTTTGTTTCAGGAGAAAGAGCTCCTCAAGCTCCCATCCTAGTTTTTCTATTACCTCTTCCACATACTCCCCTCGTAACTGAGGAGGCTGTGCCTGGCATTTGGGGAGCCGTGACGCCTGCTTCCAGGGCTCTGCAGCCTGCATTAGCTCCAGCCTCGCTTTGTCAAACATCAGGAAAACACAGGGTGCCAAACACCCCCAAGCTGAATTTCTGGTCAGAAAGTCTGCTCATCTGAGGTCCTGTGCGGTGTTTCCAGGCTGGCAGGATGAGCGGAGGGCCTCGGACGTGTTGCCCACTTTCTAACCTGGCATGGGCATGTGTGAGCGGGACGGACAGCTGGGAGGAGTGGGGGCTGCCTCTTGGCTCTGTGATTCCTGCTGGAGCTGGCCCCGGCTGCTGTGGGATGTGAGCTATGCCGAGGCCTCATGCGGCCCTGCAAGGGGAGTCCTGCTGCCTCGCCGAATTCCTGGGATAGCTGCGGAGAGCTCCGCACCTCGTGCTACGGATCACGCTGCCTGGGAGAATGGGGCAGCGGAGCCCCGTGGCCTGCTGGGCCCCGGCTCCACTTGAGGCCTGACTCGAGTTTCAGATGCCTTCCCTGCTCCACTGGTGTCGCCTTTTCTTGCCCTTCGCAAGGGCTGCTGCCACTGGGCCTGGAACGGCCCACACCGGAGCCCCAGGACTGAGGCCGAAGCCATCCGCACGGCACGGACATGACCCGTCCTTGGGAGATGCAGCATCTCTCCTGCCCGCAGAGAGTGCTGGGTCTAAAGCTGGGTCTATTGCCAAGGCCACAATGTGAGTGCAGCTGTAAGAACTGCATTAACTGCAGTTAATCTTGTTGCTACCCAGTATCCTGAAGTCCTCCTAGGTTCTCATGCAGCCTCCATGGAGATGCACCGGAGGCTCAACTGGAAAACTGCTGTCCAAGTAACGGCCGGTTCCTCTCTTCCTCCCTAGAGATTATTATTATTATTATTATTATCATTATCATCCCTGTTACATGTTGCATTTCCACTGGCCCAAGACCTGCTTATGGGCTTTGAAAGGGGGTTCCTTGCGTAGCTGTGACCCATATTGCTGCAGTGGCTGCTGCAGCGAGTGATTAACCACTCGCCTGTTTGTTTGCACCTATTTCTTTGCTACCTGGAAAGGAAACTGATGATGGCAGTTTCTGCATGGAGATTTCCGTGCTGGTGCTATGAAAGAAAGCAGAAAGATTGGGTTGTTTGTGAATATCTGGTTTAGTTATTTTAAAGGAGAGAAATCATTTTTATTTAAATCACCTTATTGGAACTGTCTTCATTAGATACTACAGCTGAAATAGCTGGACCTAATTTTCACTCATGCTGAGGCCACAGTATTCTTGTACATACCTCAAAACCAGATCTCTGCTGATGAAAAAAAAAATGGCCTTTTTCTCCCACTGTCTGATGAAGCCATTTGTATCTAAACTATGCAGCGCTATCAGCTTAGCAGCATCATTCTGCAACTACTGTTGTAGCTATAAGTTAGGTTAAAATGTAATGTTAAAAGGAAGCCTGGGCTCATTCTATAGCTAAGCCTGAATTAAAAATGTGTGGGTGCACTTTTGATCACCAAAATGATACTTTGGTGTCTCTTAGCATTTTTTTTTCTGAGCAGCACTAAGACATCCAAGTACCTTTCTCTTTCCTCACATGAATCTTGCTTCACGTGACCAGAGTCCTGCCTTCAAAACCAAGGGCACTGATGACACAGCAGTAGGTTTTAAAGATAAGGCTTTGCTTTGTTACAGAGCTAAGAAACACTAGTTGGCTTTTCCTTGTATGACGTCAAGGTTAAAGTCGTTGTTATACCCATGTCCATTCCCCACATAAATTTGCACAGAAATAAGGCTCTGTATTGCAGACCACAGCCATCAACTGCTCCTAGGCATTTTATTTTGTCTAGAACCTGCAGGTTTGTAATGGTGCTGTGACCCCCTTGTTCCGCCAGGGCTCCTGCCAAGACCCGAATGAACCAGGAGAGAGGGGAAAAATCCAGCTTGGACTTGAGGGGATGAGACCAGGTGTGTGCAGAGGGGGAAAGAAAGGAAAGAGCAAATAGCCCGAAGGTTGCATCGGCGATAAGGCTATCAGGGATGCGGGCCCGGCTTGCACGACCGCTGCTCAAACACCCTGTGTTTGAAGCACCACCTAAAGTAAATGGGAATAAAAGGGAAAAGGCTTTAAGCTTGCATCATTTCAATGTACCTTTTGGTTCTGCAGGCTCGATAAGCCAATGATAACATTTACCTGGAATATTTTTCCCCACTATCTGGTGGGAGTGGCTGGACGCTGAGGAACCGGTTCCTGTAACTGGGCTGCTGCTGCCAGGACGCTGCGCTGGCCGCCGCCGCGGGCCTCGGCGCGCGGGTCACCCCGGGCCTCTGCTCCCTCCACGTGCCTTTTACTGGGCATACCCGTTTGTATGCTTTGCTTGCAAACGTTTGCTTTAATGCATTTATTTACTCTAGAGTTCCACCCACCGCGAAAGAATGTCATTGATTTATAGACAGCTCATCAGCAAGAAACAGAGTCAAATAACTTATTTTTTTAATTTTATGTCGCTCTGAGGAATGGCTGTCATTAATTTCACCTTTGTGGTGATGTCTTTTTAATTGATTTTTTGAAAAAAAATCAGAATTTTAGTGCAAAATTCCTGTTAATCTTTAATCGGACTCATGCTGACCATGAGCCAAAGTTCATGGAGTGTCCGTCCCTTTGTGAGACATGCAAGTTGTACAGAGCAGTGATTAGGGGGGGGAAAGAAAAAGGAGTGCATTTTTGGCAAGGTCAGTGCGTCTGTGAAACAGGCTCAGGGAGCTCGGAAAGCAGGGGCAGGGGCTGAGGCAAGAGCTGAAATCCTGCTTGAAGGAGAGGGGTATTTGAACACGTCTATATATTTTCTTTGGTGCTGGAGTCGTGTCCAACAGACCTGGCCAGTCAGCCTTTGATGGGGATAAGCTGAATTCATCTTGCAAAATACAACCTTGGATCCTGCTCTCAAGGAACCACAACTGCATTAAAACCATGTCATTACATTGTTTTATTTGTTATAAATAAAAACAATAAATATTTCATAAATTATGAGCCCCATGGCTTCCTAAAAAATATAAATTAATTTTAATAGTCTCAAAAGTATCTCAAGTTCTCTCAAATTCTGGCTTATACAATTATAGATAAAATATACAAAATTTTGTTGATAACTGACTTTGCAGTCTACATTTGTACAATTAATGCTTGATTAACAAGACCCTGCTCAAGAGATTACAGCAGTCTTTAAAACAGAAACACCAAAGGTGAAATTTACTACTATTTATTTTGTTAAGGGCAGTTCTCCACAGAAGTGTCTCCATCCCGAGCCAGCAGCTGAGTTTTGGCTACTGCTCTGGATAGCCAGGAGAGAGCTGAAGGGCCTCTGCAAAGCTTTCCTCAAGGTCATCAAGGTCCTTGTTGGTTTCCAAATCACTGTCGTAAGTAGCAGAGTTTAAAGTCGCATCAAACGTGGGTGAAGCTCCAGGGCCACCTTCAGGTTTCGCAGAGGAGTGAGTGTCTGTCCCAGCACTCAGCATTTCAGCAACGTCTGGTGAAAACCCCCCCTTGCTCTGCTGCTCTTTTGACCCTTCAAAACCCATGGGTGACTCACAGCTGGTGGGTGCTGTCCATAACAAATCCGTGTTCCAAGGGAATTCCTCACTTTGTGGAGCCTTCCTCCGCCGTGCGCGCGGGGCCCTGAGCTCCTCCATGGCCTCGAGGGTGCCCAGGCGGCCGGGCCCGCCGTCCAGGTCCACCTTGAGCACGTCCAGCAGGTAACGCATCTTCCTCTAGGAGGGAGAGACAGGGGCTGGGCTCGCGGGGCCCTTCCATCCGCGAGGGCCCGCGCGGCTGCTCCACTGCACCCAGGGCCCGAGCTACCGCATGGCACCCACCCCGGCCCCTTGCTGTGCTCACAGGTGGTCAGAGCTCAGCAGCCTGTACATGGCTCCTTTAGATGCTCCCTACTAAACATTCCTGCTGGCCTTACCCACAAACAGACCAGTAAATTCCCCTTACAAAGAAAAAAGTATCACTGAAGTCCCACATGGAGAGTGAGACTATTACCAAGGCAGCACCTACCTCATCCAGATGGTGCTTATTTTCTTGTATGTGATACTCAAACAATTCTTCCAGAACTCTAAAAATAAACAACTAAACCTTAGGCAAGACATTTTAGGAGGAGGAAGAAAACAATAGCACATTTACATTATATAAACAACACTTTTAAATTTTTCATTTCTTAGCTGAATGGGACCATTAAGATGATTCTAATTATCCTCTGCCACAGACAGTGCCACCTTGAGCCGTTGCCTCCTGTTTCCACGTGTGCAGAAGCAGGCTCACTTCTGGGCAGCACACCGGTACCAGGGTATGATTTATAGTAAAGCTCTCTGCATTTTGGTCACACATCAGAAAGAGTAGCTAAGGAGCACTAATCAAATACAGGATTTGTATTTTATACAAATAGTAACTTTTTAGTAATTAAAAATATGACTTTTTATGTAAAGAAGAAAAGGAAGGGAAATAAAATAAGAGCGAAGGTAATGGTGTATTTAAATATCTTTAATAAGGAATGAAAAGACTACAAAATGAGTAATAACTTCCCATTCTTATAGACTCCATTTGTACTTCACAGAGTATCACAAATTTGAAAACAGGCATATCCTACCTGTTAGAAAACAGCCCAAACTTAAGAATTTCTTTTGTTACATCTTCAATGAAAGTCAGATATAAAAGCTCCTCTTCTCTGCAGGGAGAAAAGAAAAGCCAGTGTTAAATGTTTATTACTAATCGAGACACCGGTCACACAGCACAATAGGAACTATCACCTTTAATGAAATTGCATTTTGGCATCAGCTGCTAATTGTCATAAAGCAAAGTCTGCCAGGACTAATGTAGCCCTTCATTCATTTGGAATAAAAATGAAGAAAAAAGCTATGTGGAAGTGTCAGAATCTCAGAACGATTGCTCTGGGGTTTCATGGTTGTGCTAACTTTCTGCAGGGGGGTCAGTGTGCACAAAGATCCCGAGCTGGAAACAAGACAATCTTGGGAAGTTTTCATACACAGCTTTGTGCTCAGGGGGCTCAGATCCCAGGGCAGAGCCAGCCAGGAGGAGATGCTGGGGCAGCAGCCGGGTGCTCTGGGCAAGGGGCAGCAGATCCCACGGCCCCCCAGAGCCGCTGCGTCCTCAGCAACTGGAGCCTGCAGAGCTCCGTGAAAGGACAACCCTGATGTCCAAGACATTAATGCTAATGACTCCAGTGGGGCACCCTCCAAAATATTTGAGTTCCATTTATTTAAAATGACATTTTGTTCATGGTCAAGAGTAGAAGACATCCAGAGATGATCTATGATATTAACCTTAAGATGCTTAAAATTAAGTGAGAGGAAGCCTGTTCCCAAGGTCACAAAACAAACAATTGTCAGCATTTTTAAAAATAACTCAAACCTATGTTAATACTCATTAAATTTCAGACCAGAAATATGGTTAGACTGCCCTTCTACTTGATATTTTATCTTGCCAGTATCAGCCTGAATCTACACTAACCAAGAACTAAAATGCATTTAAAGAGTAGCCCCTAGAAAGTAGCAATTTATTTTCCAAAGTTATTCTTAATTTTCTTCATTTTAGATTCATGTGGAAATTTTAAGTATTACATAGCTTAAAATATAGTTTTATATATAAGATTTTTATATACATCTTATATATAATATGATATAAGTTGTTCGCAGTAGGACAATTCTATTTTATATTGCGAACAGGAGTTTACTCTGCAGTCCTCATTTAGTGTTTCAATTGTTTCATTCATTTTGAGCCTAGTTTTCTAGTTTATTATTGCTGCAACCTAACAGAAATAGGGGCTTTAACATACTTACTCAGACTGGAATTTCCTCCCTGCTGAAGGCTGCTTGGAATACACGGGTGTTGATCTAATGAGGAAATCAGAGGGTAAGAAAGAGCAAAATGCAGCGTTGTGAATACCTGCACATTGCCCTGCATCTCTCTCCCTCCTGGAGCCACCCTGTGCCATTTGTCCACCTCACCTCTTGCAGGAAAAACAGACCAGAAAACAAAACCCCTCAAATCTGGTAGTGAAATCCACTGCTTACCTGCAAGCCTGGAAAACTGTGGGTCAGGAGAATTTTAACAACCCCTTAGGAGCTGTGCTGTGTAACTGCTGGTAAGACCTCACTCAGCGTCACTCCAAAAGCTATCCTGAAATCTCTTATCCATAAAGAGTGCTTTTATTTACACAGTATTTATTCAGATTAGGCTCCCTATGTATGTATGAGCTCCTTATAAACATATTAAGTATAGGAAGATGACTACAACTTAAAATGCTATTATTTGCTTTTCCTAGTAATACCTTAAAAGTAATTTCGCGAAACCATTTTCTACAATGGAAATACTGAGCCACTAAACTTATTTTTAAAAAATATTTCCAGAGGACGTAAGCATGATTACAAAAATAAGATCTTTATGTAAATCAAAGAACTGAACTGTGGAAGAATAAATAAAAGAATGGAAGCTTGACATGATCTTATTTATGCAGCTCTGACTCTAACAAGTCTTGCTTGATAGCATTTTTCCTGTTATGAAACAGCTAAATTGCAGCTAAAAAAGGCAAAACAGAACAACCTGAAATCCCTTCCTTTTTCTATCTTTAGTATTATACAGATCATAAAGTGATGCAACTGAACTATTCAGTCGCTGTAGTATTAGCAGGATGAATCAAAATCCAATGTTTTTTCTTTCATTCAGGAGTTAAGAAAAGAATTAGAAAACAGGGGATGCCAATCCAGGACTTAAACATAGAACTGGGTAAGAAATATGGAGTTTGTGAGCTCAGATATATGTTCAGCACTAACAGCTGTGTTAACTCTGACAAAAGAGAATATTCACACGTTTCAGACCTCTTTTTCTAAGCTTCACAGTGAAACTTCATCAGAAGAAAACTGTAAATTTTGAAGGTGGGAGACCATTAACCTAAACAGAGAGAGTCCTGCGAGAAGAGACTGCCAGAGAGAAATGGCCAGGATGGCTGATAGGCCAAAGAATGAGCTGTATGGAAAGCAACATGGAAGGTTTCACATATCCCCTTCTACTGTAAATCAGGTACCTTGGGAAGGAGTTCTGAAAAGCAGATTTTCTCTCAAACTTATCCAAAATATGTCTTTTACCTTCAGCCTACAACAGAGATAAGATATATTTTAGCAGTGCAAATACATAGCAGATCTAACAATCAAAATTAATCTAAAAATTGTGTGTGATTCAGCAGTTCTACAAATCTTGTATCTTTTTTTGGAAAAGTAAGACACTTGGCAACAAAGGGTCATCAGCATTGAAAAACATCTCCAGTTTCAAGCAGGGTCGATGGGAACAAGGGAAGATTTCTCCCAAACAAGAAGAATTTTCTGAAGGCCACACGGGGTCACGTCACAGACAAGAACAAAATCCAGTGTGCAGAAAGAGGAATGACCCCTTTAAATCAGTTCTCCTGTGTCAGGGGGAAGGTAAAGCTGCCGAGTATCTACATTTTAAATGCTAATACCCTGAAAAGGCCAATAAGGCTCCACAACTTATTGTTGTTGCTCTTATAACAGCCAAAGTCAAATGTGACAATTCTGAAATGCGAAGTTCTTTGTGCAACTGGAGTGAAGCCTCCTGACTAATCATTTAACTTTCAGTGAGGTTAGCTGCAGAACAATTCAGGTGCAGCCCCTGTTCTATTCTCAGCAAAACTATAAACACATACTCTCTATCACTCCTCTCCTCAAAAAAATAAAACTGCTACTTGTCTGATTATGCCAAAGACATGACTAGTCTGAACTCGTGGCCCTTCTTCACAAAGAAAGTCTCTAGTTGTTCAAGTCCTTCTCTTACATTTGACAGGACTCTTGACTGTCTGTACACAGGCTAACTTCTGGTTAACTTAACTCCTGACTGACCTCGTGCATGCAAGAGTGAGCATGAACCAAGTCAAAATATCTTGGGATTTGAAGAAAGATGGATTTCACATTATTTGCATGCTTCCCTCCCAAAGACCATGGCATTCTGCTTCAACTCTGAAGTTTAATGGAAAACATGAAATTCCCAGCTTGATCAGGGTTGTATTACCTGCACTGCGATCTTCTGGTGTTCAGTCATAGCTTTTCTCTCAGATGCTTTGTCTGCAGAGGGAAAGCTACAAAATTTTGAGATTTGTTAGGTCTGTAAGCCGCTCAGTTACAAAATATGTAGGGTGAGAATTTCAGCACCATGATGGGAATTCACTGCCCATAATTTATAATGGGCTCCCAGTTGCCCAATTGGGCTGTTTAAAAGATTTCAGCCAGACCTCCACTCACTTATTAAAAGTTATACTTAATTTTGAGCCATGACACTAGTCACTCCTTTCCATACTAGAAACTTCAAGAAGAAACTTCCTCCACTAAGATCTCCGAGTCTTTGAAAACTGGGACCTGTAACTGGTTGAGCAAGCAAAGAATGTTATTCTTGATTTGATTTTTTTTAAATGATGGATTTTGGGGAGAAAATTTGGGAGTATTTTCCTATTCATACATAGTATCCTAATGCCCTAAGAATTAAGGTATTCTGTTTTTCTCCAATAACAGTATTGAGAGTAGATTTTTTTCTGTTCATCACAATGCAGAGACAGATTCCCTATTTTCTCATTCTCATTTTGTATTTCTTTTTGCTCAAGAGAATAGTTTCAGTCAGGGTGTAACTAAACTGCCTTGTATTTTAAGTGCTAACTAATCTCTTAGGTCTGAGCTGCCCCCTGTGGCTACAATGGGTCTAGAATCAAGATGTCCTGCATTGCGCAAGGACAAAAAGAGCATTAGGGGAAGCAGGCAGCAAGGACACATGAGGTACCTCTTTATGAAGGAGCCTCAGGGAAAACAAAACTAAAAATGTTTAATTCACCATGTTCCATGTGAGAGAAAGATGGAACTTTTGTATGAAGATTTCATACAGCATGC
Organism: Nothura maculosa; assembly: GCA_032353885.1. Lineage (NCBI taxonomy): Eukaryota > Metazoa > Chordata > Aves > Tinamiformes > Tinamidae > Nothura > Nothura maculosa. Next base: position 8,741,302 of record JAUBOD010000445.1, read on the forward strand.
CTCTTAATGAATTTAAATTAATAAAAAATCAGTGAAGAGATAACATTCAAGATTAAACACAGAAGGGATCTCTGCATGAGATATTAGGTAATGAATTGGAGAGTATAAAACTACAAAGGCAATGCAAGGAAGATTTTAAGGCTAACAGTAAGGTAACTATTCAGAAGACAGAAAGCCCAACCACAAATCAGCTAGAGCAGAGCTAAAGAAAAGCTAAGAATGGCTCTGCAATGGATGCAGGATCCTGCAGATTGGTTTTAGTGACACTTTGTATCCACCTTAACTTGTAAACTTGTATAGATGAAAGTAGTTGAGCAGTTATGTAAGTTATATTAGTTATATCCTGGAATAATTTATAAATTCAGAATATTCTTTCTGGTTTTATACCTATGCAAATGAGAATAAAATTCATTGCATTTATGCAGATTCTGTTATGGTAAGGGATAAATTCCACAATTGCAAAATAAAGATTTAACCTCGGTACCTGGTTACATCAGTCTGTGTTTCTGCATCCACCTGCTGCTTGGAGCGACCTTTCCTTCTCCTCCGAGCAGGGGTGTAATACCTGTACTGTGACAGGAAGGATTTAGCATCTGATATCAAGGTGCGTGGAGTGAAAGGCTTTCGACTATCAGTAAAGAGCTCAGAGTGCCTGTCTAGGAGATCCCTGCTGTATACCTTGCATTTGGTTTCTTGATGCTGCCGGGAATGACTGAGGCCAACAAAACTATCAGTAGAGCAACTACATGAAAGTCCAGAGGTTTTTCTTCGTGGACTTGAGGTCCTGACACTTGAGTCGGAAGTGTTAGATGTGTTTCCAGAATATTTTCCGGAATATTTTAGAGGACTGGAGCGAACCAAGTGCTGCTCGTTGGGAGGCAGCAGTGCTCTAGGCCAGGGATGCGCCCGTGGAGCAGAGGAGAAGAGGAGGTCGGTGTCTTCTGCTTCTAAGGAACTCTGGAAAAAAAAATAAAACAAGATTTAATTGTTCTGCAAGTAATTGCACCTAAGTTGGTGCTCAAACCTATTACTGTTACCAGCTCAGAGGTGTTACCAGCTCAGGGAAAGATCCCCGGTTGTTTGTAATGTCAAATGGCTTCAGAGCAGCTCCAGTGCTAGCAGATTTTAACATCTGATCACTGGAAATAAAAGGATAAATCAATGCAATGAGGCAGATTGTCTCGCTTGGGTATGCTGTGTGTGTGCTGCCCATGCAAGTAAGGTGAAAAACTCGACCCACAATCGTCCTGCTCAGGGTTCATACTGTGAAATGTGAAATTGGTGCCTCTCTCCCAGGTATCGCTCGGCAGCTATTCCTGTGGGATGCACATTCCATAAGGAGCAGTGCTCTTTGATGGACCTTAGGCCAGTATGAGCAGGGCTGCAATGTGCCTTGGGACACAGAAGTCTCCACCCAGCTGCTCACTGTCAGTATGACCCTCTTCACCTTCTGAGGTGGGAGATGGACATCTTTGATAGGGCAGCACAAATCCAGGAGCACATGCCTCATAATTCCTTGTGGAGCAGGATCTAGTTATCCTGACTGCCATGAGAAAACAAACCATCCTAATTTACTGCAGCAGAGCCAGCCATGTTCCTCTGGCTACTCTCCTGTTTCTCAACCCAGCAGGTACTTGGGCAGCTGTCCAGCTTCTGACACGACCAAAGGCATCAGGGCAAGCACGTGGCTTACTGCAGTTAAGAGGACAGAAGCCCAATGCTGAGTTTACAGGCAGACTGTAATTCCAGGAGATGCTGGAGAACAGGTATTGCTGCACCTGCTTCCAAACTATTCAACAGAAAATAGTTCAAAAATATAATTCAGTTCTCACAAGAGAATCCATATTCAATAACAGCATAACTTCCAAGGAAACAGCGAAAAGGCCACTTGTTGACAACCCAACAGAGACACCACAGTAGCAGCCAGCAGTGCTACTGCAGTGAAGTGCAGGCCGTGTACAGTTCAGACTAAAGCTGTACTTACCCAGCCCACTCCTCACCAAAAAGCAGCAAAATCTCTGTCTATTCTCTATACAGGTTTAAGTCCAGGTGTAAAAGCTCAAGAATGCATAAAAACAGTTGGTAGCCTAAAAATTTGAAAACTATTTCTAATACTAAAAAAGAATAACTACTTTGGAAGCACCGGGCTGTTTCTTTCTTTAAAAAACTTTAATGATGAAAAATTCAGCATTATTCCTGAGCTCCATCATTGTGCCACTGTGCAAAGACAAGTAAAATGGCAATAGTTCTGTTCTTTCTCATAAAAAAAACTTCAAACGTACCTTAGGATTGAGAAAGAATAGATCAACAGAAAGAAATTTCTGTCCTAAAAGAATTTTACCAAATACCAAATCCAAAGCGTAAGTATTTAGACAGTGAACGTGTAAGGGTAAATGTGGTTACCTTGGCCTGAGAATGATTTATAAACATCCTGTTAATTGTTGCTCATTCTCTTCCTACTTCCCTTGAGGCAAATTGATCTTGGAATAGCACCAGTTACTGACAACTGTTCATCAGTAAGAGGAGCACGTGGCATTTTGTGATTTTCAGGGATAGCCACACTGCAGAGTCAGAAAGTGAAACCTGAAGCCTAAGAACAGCAAACGGTTGTACAGGCTAACATATCTTATCCTTATGTACAGCTCCTTATTGCAGTACAAGTTCTGCTACATACAACTATGTGCTGGAGAAGCGACGCCTGGCGCTGTCTGCACCCGCACGGCGCAGCAGGGCAGCTCCGGGACACGGCGGCGGCAGCGGCGCCCTGCAAGAGCGAGGACAGGAGCTGTGACCCGCCGAGCACCCCGCCTATGGGGCAAGCTCAAATCCCTGCCCGCCTATGGGGCAAGCTCAAATCCCTGCCTGCCTATGGGGCAGGCTCAAATCCCTGCCCGCCTATGGGGTAACAGTCAAGCTAAAATCACAGCTGACAAACCCCAGTCCAGAACCGAGAGCTGACAAACCCAGATCTTTAACATAATGACTTTATTGCTTCTTGCACTCGGGCTGTAGAAGCTCCACACCACTGCTTCACTGAATTCTCTGTATACATTCTTCAGTGAACATATACAAGTAGAGGGTAGGTCTGCTAGGAAGAAAATTCAATTTCTAAAACCAATTAAGGCCTAGAGCAAAATAAATAAAATAAACAAACAAACAACCCCCCCTTAAAATTTAGGTTCAGATAATAGAAATTAAACACTCCTACCATGTGAACAAAGAACATAAAAGATAAGGTTAGACTTATACAGGACATACGGCATGCATGACATGATTTTAAAAAGGAGAAAAATAAACACCTTTACATAGCAGAATGTGTTCCAGTCATCTCTGCATTATGCTTCTATTAAACAATTAAAACTATTCAGCTCTAGTGTTACATTATCAAAGTAATGGAAAGATGAGCTCCTCTATGGAAAGCCACTTAAACATATGCTGGGATGTGCTTTGTTTTCAACATTAACTGCCAATTGTAAAGATTCACCATGCTGGTATTAGAGCTAATTCATGTGAAAATCGGCCTGAATGCGAGAGAAATCTGGAGAACTCTTCACTGTTCAAAAACAATCAGAAATTTAAGATGGGGATTAAAGGACGGGCGGTTGATTTCCCCACCAGTGAAGTGTGAAAAGGGGCCAACTACCTGCAAAGGAGCAAAGCAAAGAACCCCTGGAGAATATTCTAGATAATTCACAGCACTCGTGAGGCTTTTGAAGGCTCCTGTTGCAGAGACTTAGAATAGGCCAAACTTCACCTAAATAACTAAATATACTTTTATCTCCTTCATATATATATATAAAATATATAGTGTATATAAATGGCCTGTTTTTATATACATATTCATATATATGTAGCATATCTAGTCAGTATATGTAGGTTTTCTGTTCAACTGTTCGATTCTTTAAGAGGCTGTTTCCAAAAGCAATGTATTTTGCCACACATAGCATTTTCTCACCAATCTGCTGCTTTTGTTGCTTCAATCTACACTATTCCATTTCCCCTTTCAGAACTGCTTGATATTTGAAAAGAAAATTAAAAATGATGAATAAACATTTTGTGCCATGCTATAAATAGGAGAAATATTTAATATACCAGCTGGTTTGCCATGAAAATTAAATCATGGAACATACTGCTGCCATGAGTCTTTCCTTGATCTTCCCACACAACAATTTTCTCCCCCATCTATCCTCTTAACAGTGCACAAAAATAGGCATATGTGCTGACATCTAATGCAGAGAGCTCATTATTTTTAGCTAGCTGAGCTCAAATAAGCTGTTCTTGATGGTGTCTCGTGTGAGGCAACTTAATTTTACTACTACAGCATAATTAAGTGCTGAACCAATAACTTGCAGCAACAATGCCAGGCAAAGGGCCGTGTTAGCAAGCTGCAGAATGAGGCTTATCAGTGTAATTGTTTGCATATAAAATAGCTGCAATGGTAGCTCAGCACTGTGCAGAACAGATAAGGCTGGAAAGTTTCAGACTTCACCTATATAGACGTTTTGAAAAGCAAACTCCCTACCCCTTAGTTTGCATTTATAAACAGCTCTATTTTAGTTGTATATACTTTTTTTCCCCCAAATATTAAATTGAGTTATTTCTGATTCCCACCACAAACACCAGTTTACAAGCAGGCTGGCTTTCTTCTCACTTGAAGTTAAGAAATTATGAAGTCTCAGGAAAAAAAAAAAGGCTGAAAAGAATATCAAGCAGCTCTTTGCACTCCAAAGGCAATGACAACTATACATTTAATGGTTAAAAGAAAACTTATTTTTCAAAGGAGTAGCCTCAGCCTCACTTCAGCTGCCTTTTGAAAATGATTAATATTTAAAAATTTTATTTAGCAGTCAGAAATGCCTGCTAATAGGATTGACTTATCACACAATGTGAAATAACAGTCTTGTTCAAATTGGAGACTTCTTTCAGAGTGCCCAATCCAGGGTTTCACTTAAAGGGATCAGCCAAACTAACCTCATGCAACTTGACTCATTAAATCCCTGAGCTGAATGTCTAAAAATCCAAATCATCTTTGCACAGAAAAATGAAAACTATGAACCTACAGATTCTATGTGGGCGCAGCTCTCCATTCCTGGCAGCTGCATTTCCCCATGGGAAGGCAGCTGCTAGTGGCATTTTATGAATAGGCCTTTACAGTATTTCCCAGACTCTGCCTTTTACATCATGATAGAGCCACTTCAATAATTCATTAAATAGTTCATTCCTATCACTTCATCTGGTGCACAGATATATGTCTGGACACTTACAAATATGCTGTTTATTCATCCTCCAGATTTTAGTCTAAATAAGGCATTAAAAAGCATTTTTAAACATATATTTATATATTCACAAACTCAGCCATAATGTGAGCAGCTGTATCAACATTCATGTCTGTAGTTTATCATGCTGTTTTGACCAGCCTTCACACATGGTGTCAACCATCATTATTAGTTTATACAGAAAAATGAGAGGAGAAGGGAAGCAAAGCTATTCCTAATACATCTTTATGCTTTCCCTGACCTTCTGCCTGATGGTGAGAAATAAACTGTTATGTCCCTGCAGTTATTTATTTGCAAAGGATCCCATCAAAATACTGCATCAGGCAGAATAAGGGCTCTGTCAAATGTAGGGAAATGCTCTTTAAGCTTTAAGATATAGTGATTATAGCCACAAAATCCAGGTAAGCACAGCAGAAATACGTTTATTACATACTATAATAGATTCTCACATTGCAGTAACTTCCATTTATAACTAAATTTAAATTTTATTAAATTTAAGTTTTGCCTAAATTTATTGTTGAGGTGCAATTAAGCTTTTCTGCAAAATGGCCAAAGAGCAGGCCAGAGTTACAAGGCTTACTACCTATATATGTTACCCTTGGTTTGATAAACATTTTACAAGAGCTTCACTTTGCTAGGCAATAAATCATGTATTATCAAAGTCATGACTTCAGCTTTTGTATTTTTATGCTTTAACATAATGGTGGCAAAGTCAGGAAAACTCGTATTTTATTCTTGTGCTCCTATAATGTTATAAAATGTTTATTAAGTAGAGAATTAGGTCTCGCAAGGTGCCAGACCCCATTGGAAATCTGCAGAGCTCCACGACTGATTGCTCGGGATTTCTTCTGAGCCTCATTCCATCCCAGGATCCTTCTAATTCAAGAATACCACATCTTCAAACAGAGGAGGTTTAGTCAGGGTTTTTTTTTTTTTTTTCCCTAATGGCAATGATGTTATCAATAATGTCATTACTTTCTGTGGTAACAATTCTCTGTATTACCATCGACTTTGGCAGCTTTAAAATTTGTGGTAATGCCACCAACCATATTCTTATGGCTAATGACATAAGTTTGGAATGGCTAAATCCCTTTAACAAGGCTTTAGAGCCCACCTGATCAAGGAAGTAGAGCTACCCCTTAGTGTAGCTACAAGCAAATGAAATCAGAACTTTTGACTAACAAAGTCAAATAGTATTTTAGTGAAGATTACTATTTGCAAATATAAATTAAAAAAAACACAGAATCAAAAATACATTATCCTAAAGAACACATTAATTTTTATGCTTTGTCCAGCACCTAAATTCCAAGTCTTCCAATATCATTTTGTTCATATTAAAATAATTTTTCTATTTTAAATACAACATTTTTCCTTTTCTTATGCAGGCCTGTGCCTTCATACATAACTAAGAGCCACTCACTGAATTTCAAAGCAATTCAGTAAGACCATGCTCAAATTGCCTGCTACAAAAACCATCCATGCAGATAGAATTAATGAGTTTTCTGCATTATTTGAAAATTTACTCTAGCTCTATAGATATTTAAACAAGATATGAAGCATTTGATATTAAAAATCAACACAGTTTAAAAAACAGTCTTCCTTAAGTTGCTGTTCCTCCTTTACCCTAATGAACAGGACAATACAATTCATTCGTGATATACATTTACTTATTAGGGGAACACATGCCTTATATTTGCCTTATATCTAGATGAAGTGTTGGCTAACAGAAGTGAACCTAGGGGTATAGATAGCAGAGTTCTCACTCATTATGATGGTTTAAGTACTATTTCTACATTCAAAAACTGTAGTCTCAAGGTGTAGCTTACTGCAACAAACGAAACTATTTTTGAAATTAGGACTGTGATTATTTAGGAAAAAAAAAGGAATTCTAAATAAATAAAAGAATTTCACATCAGAATTCTTCTGCTAGGAAAGTTAATGGATGTGACCTCACACAGGGTGGTCTGCAACAAGAGAGAGGGCATGGAGATTTGAGCTGAAGTGAAAGAGCATGTGAGGGTGACAA
>JAUBOD010000445.1:8750775-8768679 GCA_032353885.1 Nothura maculosa
GTTATCATTCTCAGCCTGAGCCTGGCAGGTGCCTCTGTGTGCTGGGAGGAGGCGCAGGAAGCCAGGAGGTGCCTTTGATTCTCGGAAGGACACACAGGGCCCGTGGTCACATCCACAGGAAACGTGAGGCCTCTGGCCCACAGGAAACACACGCTGAGCTCAACTCAGCTAACCCAGGGCCCATTCCAAGGCCACAGTGTCATGTGTGGTGACCACAGGGCACTGCAGGTATACACAAAGCCCAGGGCCACCATTTTCAGGCTAGATCTACTATAAAAGCCAGAAACTGTAAAACCTGCAAGTCCAGAATCAAGGTAAAGTGACAACTAGCCCTGAGGCAGTCAGCAAGCAACATGGACGAGGGCAGAAGCACACACCCTTTCCCCAGACAGGAACTGCAAAATCCAGACTTTTAGCTTGGCTTTAGCTAGACAGTGCTACCGTACAAATAACCTTTGAGGCACCCAAGCCCTTAAGGTACAAGTACAACTACAGCTGCTAGGAGCTGAAGACACTCAGCAGGGCTAAACAGAATCACATGTGCTGCAGCTGTGAGTACATTAAAGAATGAGACTGGCATTCGGGGACAAACCTGCAGTATCAAAAGGCAGGAAATGTATCTGTTAATTGATAAGGTGGTGATAAGGTTCCTCACCGTCCTACATGTCTTCTGCTTCAAAGCAGTCACAAGTCCAGTGTCTTTGGTTTCCAGTGAGGTTAAATAAACTATATATTTGATACAATTAGCATACTGTCATGAATGAGCACAAAGTGAATATCAAGTGTGTTCATTACAAGGTACTTAATAATTTAACTGCAAACAGCTGTAACCTTTTTTTTGCCTCCAGAAACCTATCATATTTGTAAATCAAATATGGGAAAAATACAATGTATATATCTTGTTGCAGATACATGAAAAAAATAAAAATCAATTTTATTGTCTTCAATTTTATAATCTCTTCTAAAAATAAAATACTTAGGAATATAACATGCATTTAATTAGATGAATTACCTCAATCCCTTAGTTATAAACAGACACTTAATAGACACTTAATGTATCTCATTAACTGATATGTTGAAAATCACAAGGATTTATAGTAAAGAGATAATACACTATAAACAAAGCACTGATTTTTGTATTCACATAAAGTCACAGTCTATGAAACTGTAACCTATTCCACCCACTCCAGGAATCTGTTCTGCTAACTCTGCTGGCAATGAGGGGAAGCATAGGAAAAGCTAGGAATTTTGGAAGTTAAAGAGCTATCTATGATCAGCAGATGAATCCAATATAGAAAGAACACTTTTGCCAAAGCAAACACTTTTTTCACCAAGTTTAGAGCACACTTACAAAGCAGACATCATGCTTTTCTAATACATTTCTCTGTTAGAGTACTCCCTCTATAGGCTTCACTCTTTTCGCCTTAAGCCAGTTTCAGACAAGTGCTTAGAATTATAAAATGAATGCCATAAAACCTGGAAGAAAAATAATCATACATATCACATCAGACTCCTAAGCATTCAAAGACCCTGTGCACAAAGACAACATGATCTGAAATATCGTCCTTTGCTCTGTAATTCAAATCACTAAATGAAAGTTTATCACATCATGCTACAGGTGGCAGAGTTAAACCTTCGAATTATTTTTTACTTTTGGTGTAAATAAGTTATGCCAGACAGAAAAATATTAATTAGATTAAAATTGAGTTTAGCTTACAGAACAGCAAATCTCAAAAGAATTGTCCAAATCTGGCCATTTCTCTGGTGGGTTTTTACATTCAATAGAGATTCCTCCAGCCTTGTTTGTACCAAGCCAAATGTTACTCAGAAAAGCAGCGTTTATATCAGCAGATCTATTTAAGAAACATGATACTACTTGGCCAAGCTATATTCCGGCCATTACTAATGGTTGGAAATGAAGCCTAAGAGCGAGATAGGAATCCTTAAGAGGAATTCCCAAAGAGGAGAGAAGCGCAGGATTATCCCGAATGTATCCACCTCGGAACCACATGGAGACATCACGTTCCGAGCTGCCTCCTGGGTTTCCAGAGGGGCCAGGTGGGTGAGGACAGCAGGATCTGTCCAAGGGTGCCCATGGGGGACACTCCAAGGACAATTTACACAAACTAGACCAAGCCAATGCTGTAACGAAGTGGAAGACGTGCCATTTTATTCCAGTTCCATGGTAGGCTAGGAGTATCTTGTAGTCTTTGGTAAGAGTGGAAAAAGGCACAAGGACAAGAAGAAATGAACAATCAAATACTGGGCAGATGTTAAAGTTGGGTAAAATCAATTAGAACTGAGATATTGTATGAAAACTCCATGAAAAATGTATTTACTGATGCACTGAGCATGTTTCTTAAAATTAATTACCTCTCATAAAAATGAAAAAAACCCTTGTAATAAGAAATCTAAATTACTATAGTTAAAATTGCAGATTGACAAAAATCTTTACACATTGGGTTTTCCTGCTCTCCAGGGATTCAAATTTGATAAATATTCTTGAATAGTTTTGCAAAGACCTATCTGCACTCTGAAAGCCTAAACATTAGAATTATGTTTCCTGCCAGAGGACTTATTTTAGTTGCTTATGGTTTTCACTTTCAAAAGTGCATGTGTACAAACAAGATCAAAGAGAAAAGTAGGAAAGGATCAAAAGCAGGGAGATTTGGGGAAAGACTCATGTGAAACAGCAACAACAGCAAAATACTTAAGCCTGCTTTTCATAGAGCTATCTTTTTCACAGCATAAAGTATGGACAGCAATAGTGCAAAATATGTTTGCATTCACCTGGAAAATTCCAATTTAAATACAAATACAGAATTATATAGTATAACCATTTCTTCATTTTCTTATTTGAACCTAATCCCATTCCTCCCAAGAATTTGAGAAAAAAAAAACACTGAATTTGACTACTCTGAATCCTTTTCTCCTACGTCCCCATTCAAGCTTCATCAGTGCAAAAATAGGTTTCTAGTGGGTATCTTTGCTCAATGTCCTTTTTCTTTTTCCCTTTGGTATCAGAGACCTGCATTCCCAAGCACACTAATCACTGGGCTCAGCCTGTACTATCAATATACTCTGTGGAAAAACCACTAAACACATGGGTTGAAAAGTTAGCACTGTTAGGAACGAGGTCTGTGTCGGAGCAGCTGTCTTACTTGGCATGGCTTTTGTCGAGTTCTTTGGCACTAACTCCACAACTACAGGCTTCTAATGGCCCCCGGTATCAATCAACATGCTTGGACTAATTCTGAACATAGAAGTTTCTCATTTCAAGAAGCTTCACATTTTAACAACTATTTTCAGTCAGTAGAGCTGATCTAATACACAAGAACATGTGCGCTGATAGCCCAGCAGCACATGGCAGCTCGACTGCTTTTACTGACATCTAAGAGAACGGCAGAAGAACAGTGGAAACTGAATCCACTTGAAGGACAGACCACGTTCACTTGTCCAGGGAGAAGGCCAGCTACAGGATCGGGTTTAATTCTTAAACACTAATGACTGATTCGTGGCAACAACCCAAAGGGAAATACTCACCTGCTATTTTAGCAGTTGCCAGGCACATTTTCAGGGGAAGTTATTCAACACTGTTTGCAGGAATTCCCATTTTGAAACTATGCTGTTGGTAAATCTTAACATTTGAAACTGAAAATGTAACCATCCTTCCTAAATCTGGTTTTCTTTTCTTCCTTTTTTTCTCTCTCTTTTTTTTTCAGCAACAGAGAGAGGAGAAAGAAACCCTAATGGAATACAGTAAGACAAGGAATAGAGAAAGACAAAATAATAACATGTTTCCATTGAGGCAATGACAGGCACAGAATCACTGGGTGAATAAAGCTGTAACCTCCCGATGCAGCACTGAGTAGATCTCAGCCATATGTGGACATTCCCCTGGCATTCAGTCATATGGATGTTGCATCTGTTTCTGGATAAATTACACACCCTAACCCTAGCAAGAAAAAAAGTAATTGGTTTGAAAACACTCTAAAAGTCTTTTTTTTTCTGCTTTATTTTCAGTATATTTTGAATACTCTCGCTTACTGAGCTATCTGCTGTCATCTCTATATAGACTTTCATAAGAAACAGAGAAAGAAATATTATACAGTTGATCACACACTACAAATGATACCTAGCACTGAGTTTTACATCTGAGCATTTATATTTGACAGAATTGTTATCATGGTACTGAAACCTATAGTTACATAGTTATAAAGAATTAGAGATACAAAGAACTACAGGGAAAAAACACCTACTAGTATTTCAGATAAGAAATCAGTCCAAATAATTTTCAAATTCTTTCTAAACACCTTTTTTGATTTATGCAATTTATGAGATTTATGCAGTTACTATACACAAGGGGTTAGTTAGTACTAACTAACTAGTATAAAGAGATCTTGGATGACAAAACATATCAAGAAAGCAGATCAGAAAAAAAATATACGCAAACCTTCAGTAAGAACATTCAAATGCTTTTTTATTATTAAGAAAGGACAATCTAAAGTAAATGCTAAAAAGGCATACAGCAAAACCCTGGACCTACTGCAATTCCACACTTTTGCTGTTAAATCTTCCTGGACCCACAATTTCAGCTATGGTATCTAAAAGCCTTATCCCCCAGAGTCCAAAATTTGTCTTTTAAAACTGTATTACCAGAATACAAACTTGCAGGTAAATTCACTCCTAATCCTGGCAGTGTTCACACTGGACAGCAGGAAAAGTCTTTTTGCTAGACAGATGCTGTGGCTCTGCAACAGGTCTCAGGCTGCAGAATCTCCATCTCTGGAGATTTTCAAGTCTTGGGTGACCCGATCTAGTGTTGGCAAATGTCCTATCTCCAACAACGGGTTCTAGGAAGAGCAAATAAGCTTCAAAGATCCCTTCCAACCAATATGTCCGTGTTTCCATGGAAGAAGGGCAGAGATTGAGCTTCTGAAATGTTAGGACAGACAAATGATGGTGCGTACTGACCGAGTTGTTTAAGAACAATTGGTAGATTACAACCTCCATCTAGTAGAAAGTTGTTCTTCTGAAATGTTAATAGAGCCAGCAAGCAAACTGTAACTTTTAGCCTCGTGTCTGGCAAGTGCAAAAAGTCCTAAACTCCAGCGAAACCAGAGATATTCTCTCCCGCTCTCAGAAAAAAAAGGGTGGGGGAAACCTCTGTTCATTGCTTTTATTAAACAGATTTAAAAAAATGGCAAATTGTCAATTTATAATTGTGTCATTTTTCTCAGTGAGAAATATCAAACATAGCACATATTAGAATTAAGCTAAAAGTACAGATAAAAAGATATACATACAGATATGTCTAATAACAATCTCAACCTCCCAAGGCTGAATAGTCAATATAACTCTAACATTTGTTAAAATTAATTCTGCATTTCTAACTAGGATCCTAGTCCTTGAACTACGATGCTCAGCTTCACTTTATGATCAAGTCCTACTTTGTAAGGATGATAAAATTCAGCGCACTATTATCACTCCCAAATCTTAGGCTCGAATAGTAACAAATACTTTACAGTGTTGAGGGTTGATTCTTAATTTATTTATTTTTAATTCAAAGGTTTCATTTTTTTCTTGCAGCTTTAAGTTATTTCCATTGCAAACTGCTTTCTTCCAGAGCTGTGCTGGTTATATGCATATTCTAATAAAATAAAACATAGCATGAGCTTTTTCCATTCCAGTTTGGAAAGAGGTGAAAGAGCAATTCCGCGAGGATTTACCGTACCAATTTTATCGAACAGATGGGCAAAAACAAAAGCCGTAACAAAGGTTAAATGTTTCCATCAACCCTGTATAGGAGATTAATGTTCCCTCTGTGACCAGAACAGAGTTCCATAGTCAGACACTGCTTTGAGTAAGACGAATTGAGAGAGAAACGCATTGAACTCAGGCTTGCTGTCTGCAAAGGAAATTTCCTCATGACACAGCCCCCCTGCCAGGGTCATGACAATTATCTGCTAAGGTGAAGGCACTGTTGCCACCTCCCCAAACGAGCCTGTTATTCAGAGAAACTCATTTTGGGGGGAAACACACCCGCTCTGAGCTCAGGAGCGCTTTATCAGGAAAGACAGCAGACTGTAGGACAAATGGGCATTTGCTTGGGTTGAGAAGGCCCAAGATGTGAGAAGGCAAGCAAGAGGAACTTCCAAAAAGGGGATCTAGGGAAGTCTATCGGATGCAGAAAGAAAAACTATAAGAGGTTTATTTTTTAACTAGGCAAACATTTAGGTATAAATTTCCTTCATGCACCAACCCCATGTTTCCCTACTTGCTTCAAGGAAAGCTTTGGTAGAACTGGAGCACGGAAAGGAAGAACTTATCAAACGCCTCTGCGGAGCAGGCGGCTGCTGCTCCTACTGCAGCCCACACATCCGTGCAGCCCCGCTCCAGCTCATCCTGCAGCCCAGCTCCAGCCCAGGTTGTGCCTTTGGAAGCATGGGAGGTATCCAGAGAGGCACCTTTTGTGATCTGAGTGCTGTTTGCTGCCCTATTTGCTCTCAACCTGTCCAGAAACCTGTCTTCTCACTCTCAAATTGTCCAGAAATATCAAGAAAAGAGCAGTGAAATCTAGATATTCCGCTAAAAGGATGAGTGATTCCCTGCAACAGCTCTAGTTATTCTTGTTGTTCCACACAGCAGTATCACTCTGGCTTGCTTAGCTTTGAGACTAACCATAAAGTACATTCTATTCAGAAGAAAAAAATAAAAGAAGTATCTTCCCATTCTAAATTATTTTTTTCAGAATCTCAGCACTTGCAAGTAATTATAAATATAGAAAGAGATTCAGAGAAAAAAGATGTCTGATAACAGAGATATTTTTGTTATTTTAATAAACAGCTGCTTAGCTGCTGTTTATCCTCATGGACTAATATACTTCATTTAGTATTCTGCCTACAGTACTGACACTTTTACACAATAGTAAGTGATGAGGAAACTCTCAGAAACAGCAACTGCAGTTTAATCCAGGCTGTGTAGCTGTGTGCTTGTAATTAGCTATGTTTTCTGTGAAATGAAACAAAAAGTTCAGCCCAGATGCCAAGGTGCCAAGTTCTCACAATTTCCCTTGACCTTACACTATTAAACTCTATTCTTGAAAGTTCAGTCACACAATATGTCCAAAGAAAGAACAGAAAAAATGCTGAAATTATCCTTTTTTGTTTCATTAAATAAATGAATGAATGAAAAGGATCCTACGCAAAGTCAACTGCAAACCTAAGCACAATTAATCACTGACTAGGAACATGTTTTAGACTCACTGAGATTCTTTCAAGTAGGTGTAGCAGGATTAAAAAAAATAGCTGAAGAAACCAGCAGATGCACATATACCTGACTAAGAATCATACTCTGCTCTTGCTCTTCTATTTCTCTTGCTTTTTTATTTTTAGCTAATTTTACAGAAGGATTTTCAGAATTGACATATAACTAGCACTTACATTTGATGCTGGTCAATCTACTTCTGGGCACTGAACAATCTACAGCTGCTGAAAATATGAAAAAGAATAAATGTGAATGGTGTATTTTAAAACATTTGCAATGGTTAGAATAAAGTAACAAACATTGAACAAAGAATAATTTAATTAGAACTCATTCAATATTTTCAAATATGTTCTGTATAATGAAGATAAATATTACATCCTCATATAGTTAGATAATTTCAGAGATAAAGACAGGCATTAAGGAAAATATAGTAATAAATATTGGAAGGAATAATTGCTACTTAAATGAATTCCCTTCTTAATTAATACTAATTGCTACTTAAATTCCCTATACAAAATTCTATCCATTTTTGTCTTTGAGAAATAGAATGCATTTAGGTGCAATATTATCTGTTCAAAGCAAAGACTTTGGCAGAATTAAAGCTCCCAGTGCCCCTGCTTTTAAAGTAACCTTTAGGAAGGGAAAGCGTGATGTAGAGAATCAGCACAAATCTCCAAAACCTCTTCTCCAACTAGAAATGGACCATCAATGTTGTGGGAGGCCTTAAAAACTCCTTTATTTAAAATCCTGCAAACTTTTAAACACTTGTGACATCCTTGTGACATCCTGTACTTCTAGGACTGCAGCCTCCAAGAGCAGTTTATGCCATGAAGAAAGAAATTAGTCTGGAAATTGCTGAATAAACAACACTAAAAAATTGACACAGTATAGTGCATGATATTAACTTTTTAAACACGGTACTTAAGGCAACATATATACCCTTAAAAACTAATTGGGACTATACTACAGTTTGTTTTCAGTTTTAGCACTGACAATGGGGCACTGTAAGTCCACAGAGGAATAGCAACAGATTTTTAAAAGTGAATAAATTTGGGGCATGGTTTTGCCATAATTAAGGAATATACAATGTTTTCTATTACACTTATTATTTTAAAAAGGGATTAAAACTACAAACAAAATTGTTTTGTCTATGCACAGATAGTAGTTGGGTATTTTAAGCCACATTTACATAAAAATATTCTAAATTGCACTATTTGATATTCTGCAGACCTACATTCAGGCTTTTTTGCTTTTGTATGCACAAAGAAATATTACTATGTAGCCAGCACTGTCGATTTCCTCAAATCATACTTGTTTCAGGCCATCGTGGTGCGTGCGTGCGTGCGTGTGTGTGTGTGTGTGTGTGTGTATAAAATGCAAAAATACAGACCTTTTATGACTACAGGATTGAGAAGAGAAGCTTTATCCTATAGCTATATTTAACTGTGAATACAGGAATCTCACAGTAGCAGAAAAGAACAAGTTGAAACTTCTTTTTATGTAATTCTGTAGTTACTTGGAAGCTAATCAGGGCAAGGAATGGTGAAATAACACCTCCTTACATGTAATTACCCTATGTTTTTAACTAGATTAAATTCACATATTAGAAATTCCTTATTAATGGTGTCCATGCCAAACCTGCAGTACTGATTCTCTCACCAAATAAAACAAATCCTGAAATACTGTCTGCAAATGAGGCCCTTTACTGATTTTAACACATCCTCTTAAGCCAAATAAAGATTTTTTTGTTTTTCATTTACAAACACAGGGCAACTTTCAAAGTCTCTAATGCTCATTAATGCCACCCATTGCCATTGGAATCACTGATCATGATCATCTTTGAGATGAAAACAAAACACTAGTCTGTCTTGAACTAAATATATTCTGCATTTATTCCTAAAATAAATTCTGTATGCTTGCTATCACAGCCATTTCCAACATTCTCATCTCAGCATATTATTTCATAGTAGTACTACAGCAGAATGATGAGAATGTAGCTTAGAGTACCTGGAAATTAAAGCAGTAATGCTGGCAGCACTTGAAGAATTTATATAAAATTTCCAAACCCCAGAATAGAAAAGATTAAGTAGCAGCTATATCTCCTTGCTGATACCAGTCTGTGTACCTAACAGAAAAACAAATAAAAACAAACCTCTTACAATGCAATTCACTCTCTTTTTTAGTCTATTTTCTCACTAGTCTATTCCCAAAGAATAATAGAAGGTTCATAGATTTGCACTATTACCTTTGGCTGAAAGGATTTTGTTATAATGAAACATGAGGTGATCTCTGATGAGGTACTGATTAGTCAGACTCTGTGAGGAATCAATGCAGAAAGCTACAAAATTAAAACATATTTGAACATTACAAAGACAGGAACAGGAATATGAAAATTTAAAGCAGTTGTTATTAGGCAATTCAAATCCAAAGTCAATATTTCCAACAGCAGCTGGACAGTTTTCTTTCTCAGTATTACATGATAAGGAGCTGTTGAAGCTGGACTATGTAAAAATCAGTCTGGAAATTTCCTGTTACTCCATTCTACATTATTCTGAAAAATGGGTCTGAGGTGACATTATGGCATATAAACGTATACTAGCCCCTTTCAACTATGGAAATTATATGTTTAATTAGAAGGCTTTTTTAAACATCAGTAGTTTCATCAGTAACTTTAAACATCAGTAACTCTTGGTAACTTGAGAGATTCTGTGTGTGTGTGTGTATGGATACACACACACACACACACACACACACACACACGAGCTTTCTGTGTTTACTGTTGGGCTATACACACACACACATATGTATATACACACACACATACATACACACATGTATACATACATATATATGTATATACATACACACACATATATGTTTGTGTGTGTATAGCCCAATAGTAAACACAGAAAGCTCGTGTATGTGTGTGTATGTGTGTGTATATCTTGTTATTTCTAAATGGACAAACAGTTAAGACAGAAAACTCATTCATCAGAAGCCACTTCAGTAAAGCATACAAAATGCATATATTAAATGCATATATTAAATGTTCAGATAAATGCAAAAATTATTATGCAAATATTTCATTTTTAATTCATAAAATGAGTAAATTCACAGAAAATCAACCAAGTCAACCTTCTTATAGTAACATGCATATTACTTACCATTACTTTTGGTACTTAAGTGTCCTTTAAATGGACTTGCTGGGCCACATCTGGGAATGACAACAGCTGGGTGATCACTCGCTTTAACAAAACGTGAGAGTTAGAAAGCAGAAAACACATTTTGGCAGACAAGGTAAAGCAAAGAATCGTGATTCATTGTAGAGGACCTTTTCAGCAGAAAAATGAATATATTTAAATGCTATACCACACCTAAAATATAACACCACAGTTACATAACTTAATCTGAACGCCAAGTTATGACTGCAGTTTGTTCATTGTTTCACACACACAGAAACAGAATGGCTGAGGTCGGAAGGGACCTCTAGAGATCATCTCGTCCAACCCCTCTGCTCGGGTTCATGGGATTAAACAGCAGAACAAATCACCGGATCACTTCAGCGTGAAGTTTATATTGACCACTAAACTGCACATAAAAAGAGCCTAAATTTTCTATCTAAAGCCTCACTTTTTTCAGGTTTTATTGATGAATTTTATCAGTTTGAAAACTGCCTAATGAGAAAAATATTCTCAACAAAGGCAATGAGTATTATACTAAGTATATACTAACTATTATACTAAAATTTCAGGGTATTATTTTGAAAAAAAAATCTTTATGTGAGAAAGCATCCTATCAATAAGAACAGACTATTTCAAAAATCTATTACTATTAATATAAGAATAATTTGGTTTGCTATTCAACAACTTACAAACAAATGTAAGTGATGGCAAAACTTAAATACTTAGTTGTTCTGAGAAAAAAAGAAAAGAAAAACAAACACTAGAAATTAGACTAATAATAATGTGCTCCTGCCACACAGGCTAAAAAGCCCTTTTGTGGCCTCCCAGCTCCTGCATGCCCAGCACCTGCCTTCCCACGCTGCCTCCCTGCTGCACAGGGACCAACGTCGTTATTGCAGCTATGTGTGGCGTGGCTTGCTTAAAACTTGAGCATCTTTAGAAAATAAAATGAAAATAAGTAGCGTACCTGAAAGTTCTCAGAGTATTTTCTTGGGCACTCTGCTGCCAAATGACACTAAATGTGGATCAATAAACACCATTCCTATCCTTACAAAGCACAATAAATTATCAAGGTGATCTTGAATTAGAAGGAGGATTTCACACTTAGAAAAGCCAGTCTTTATATAGCACGGGCTGGGGAGGCTTAACTAGAGTGGAGCCAGCATGTGCAGTGCAGAGCTCCTGCTGCCCTTTGCTGCAAGTGCTCCGCACCAGGGGCAGGAAAGCAACAAGAAAAAAAATGAAGACAAACAAATATGCACTTTTTGATCCCATCCTACATGCTATATTTATTTTTATGCCGTTTACTTTGTTCTTCAAAAAGCAACATTCCATAAGTACCAATGTGAAATAGCTCATTTTAAATCCCCCTACTGGTACAATTCTTCCTAATCCCTACCTGTGTTATAAGCATACATAAGGATAAACAGTACTAAACTGATGAATAAAAATAATAATAATATAAAAATCAAACGCACAATAAAAAATTATTAAGTTTAAAAAAATTGGTGATGGCAAACCTCACAATATTAGCTTGCTTTTCTGTTTAAATATGTATTTATCTATTGCATTTGAGTGGTATTCATGATGTACCTAGCTATTCACTCCAAGGAGGAAAACGTCCTCGAGCTGGACTGCTCACCAGTTTGAAGAATCTAGGTCTTTGGGAGGATTTAAACTTTAAGTTAGCAACTTCTTAGTAACTAAAATAAAAAATTCTCTTAACAACCAAAAAAAAAACCCTTCAGAAGCCAGAAATGTAAGAGAGAGCAGGCACGTGAAAACCAGATGGTTGCATGTAGCATTGCCCGAGATCATTACAATTTCCCAGCATTTTCTGTATTTCTAATATCTGAGTTATAATTCCAGAAGATGACACATGTGATACAGTCACATAAAGTTATACAACTATCTCTAATTTTTATGTGACAGAAATATGCAGGGGTAAGTATGCGCATCTTAAAAATGCACAGAGACATTCTTAGACCTGCAGATGGTTCTCTTGAGGAAAGCTCAATGCCTTTAGCTTCATTTAAAGATAAGCAAAGATGCTCAGAAACCTGTTGCTCTTCGTGTTTTCAGTTGGCACAGGCCTGGTCAGAACTGCTGAAAAATCAGGTTACTTTGAAAGGTTCATTTACAGTTTATCACCAGCAGATGGCACACGGTTAAACTGTATCAGACAAACAATTGTGAGTTATTCTTTCAGCACTTTACTACAGATCAAATGCCAAAATAAAAGAAAAATACCCTCTCCTGCCAACATCCTGCAAAAAAAAAAAAATTAAAAAAAAGTGTGTGGGGGGATTTCAAGGCAAACAGGGAGAAATATTCTGCAGTCTCCTCTGAATCTGGAGTCTCCTTCTCTGGAGGTCTTCAAAACCCGCCTGGATGCCGCCCTGTACCATCTGCTCTAGGTGTCCCTGCTGGAGTGGGAAGGTTGGACCAGATGATCTCTAGAGGTCCCTTCCAACCTTACAGATTCTGTGATTCTGTGAATATTTTGTTTATTGACAGGGCAGAGATTGCTCACATGCCATGCAGAAAACCCCAATATGAGAAAATCTCAAGTTCACCAAAAAACTGGTGTAAGCAGCTGTGAAAAGGTCCCTTGCACAGGGATGCAGCCCATAAGGGCCATGTCCAGGAGCCTGCTCCTCCCACCCACTCTGCCTGCTGCGTCCCTGAGGAAGGATTTCATACGCTTTCCAACCTGACTCAATCCCTGTTACCTGCAGGACAGTTGGTCCTTTCACAGGAGTCTTGGAAACCCTCTAAAGCAGCAACTTGGCAATTACAACCGTGAGCTGCATTCCACGAAACGAGACCCCTGAATAAGAGTTTCCCTGAACATTCAGATTCTGAGAGGCCCTTGAACTGCCAGTATCACCGCACCTGAACATGACAAGATCTCACAGGCCATTAACAAATGATAGTTTCTTGCAGTTTAGAACAGTGTTACCAGACAAAAGTTTACGCTGAAGAATTTTATTTCATTTTCAGTGGAACTCTGGCTATTACATCCTGGAAAGCTCTACATACCATTATAGCTCCAATTAAAGAACAGCACAGTCTTCAGTTCAAAGTATTTCTGCAACCAGCGCCTGTGAAGGAGGTCTCCTGTGGTGCTCCCATGGCCCTTCCTCCTGCACTACCGGCCTCTGGCACTAAATCATAGGAATGAAATTGTCTGCAGCCTTCTCATCAAGGAGGCCGTTTCTAGTCTCTGCCTCAACTACCTGTTTTTACGAAACTTGTGGGAAATCTGTCACAGAAAAAGGGCCAAATACACTAATTTGGCTGAATACACTAATTTGGCTGAATGTTATTGAAAAGCAGCAGAGAACACACAACAAGTAAACTTTTGATTTCTTAGTATCCTAGGTTGTTTTCATGTAGGTGTCCCATCACATTTATATACTACACAAAATTCAACTTACACTACCCTCCCTAAATCTGAATTCAGCTTACACTACCCATCCCTTTATCTGACAACATAATTCTTTTTTTATACTGTCACATATTTACAATGAAGATAGAAGCTGCTGATGGCAGAGGAGAACCTGGAGGGTTTTGTACGTGGGAGATATGTTATATATTCTAGTGCTTGTGCAAAATATTTGAAATGAGATATAAAGTATTAACATTTGAACGGTCATCTTTGTATTTGAGATTGGGTACCCCAGTCGAACAATAATGGAGCTCAGCTGTCTCACAAGTGTAATCTCAGCTTGTCTGCTGATACTTGTTTCAGCATGTTTCAAATTGCTTTCACATTGTATTTTAATAGTTATTTGCACAGTAGCAAAAGCTAGATTTCAATTGAAGGGTTAGATAATGCAAAGAGAATTTGAAAGGAGGAGGTGAGATTTTCCGCAAATTACAAAGTTACCAAATATTTACCTGATAAAATGCCAATAACACAATGTTGTGATTAGAGCACCTGGACAGCTAAGGGAGGGAAGGTGCCTGTGCTGTGTTAGGGCTGCGAGCAGAGCAGCAGTCGCATGTACTTTGCCTACCTGATCTCTTAGTTTCTTTTTCAAAACCCATTCATGCAAGTGATGTTTTGTTTCCTCAGCGAAGGCTGCCTACTGATTTTGATGAACTTGAGATAAGCTCTAAAAAATATATCATTTTGAAGTAGGTCCACTTATCTGGACTTGGCAGAACTCATCCAAGTACCAGAGCGTCTTCAGCAATAAAGTTTGCTAAAATGTACGTTGCCAATTACATTCATAAAAATAATCTGTTTTAAAATCCTGCAGTCACAAATTTAAGGTCTACATGAATATGTAGAGATGAAGAAAATTAAATAGTATTTAAAATACTAATTGGAGCTTTTAGTTCCTTATTAAGGCTTTTATTTCTTGCTGCTGTAGGCTTTCCCTGTGAGTGTGAGATGCTATACATTAACGAAGGCAAGAGTAAATTAAAGCTTTCTCAGTAGTTCTTTCCAGATATAATCTAAGGTAAGTAATAACTACATTGCTCCAAAGATACTCATCAAATATTTTGTCAAAACGATCTTTGCATTTTCCTTAAAAATGTATGAGATGTTTATTTCCTTTCTATTTGACAATCTTAAAAAAACCATGGTGTTTTGTAGTGGTTTGTATTTGTGATTCTGTTTCCTGTTAGTAATAATTAGAATTTATAAAAATTATTTTTCCACAGGTCCTTCCTGATTTACAACACAAATTTGGACTAGAAACAAGCACAGTCTTTCATAGCCATGTTCTCATAGTACAGACACTCAGATCCAGAACCAGAAGGCACAAAACCTCCAGTAACTGTGCAGGGAAGTGCAACCCCTGCACTTTCACATGAGCAGCTCCTAGATTTCAGACAGGATTCAAAGCACCAGGTGGGCATCATCTCTACCCAGCTGCCTCAGAGGAAGGTGTTCAGCTAAAGCCACCAACCCTTACATACTGTTATAATACACCCTTACCTTACACTTAGCCTCCCGCTCTAGCGCTTTGTGTCCTGGCACCAGGACTCTTGCACTCCTGGCCGCAGAGCGGTCTCCTCTCAGCCAGAGACACACAAAGTGCTCCTGCCTCCAAGGGCCTAGATGAGAAGCACCAGCATGAGGTGCAAGGGATTTCATCTCCCTGGGGCCGACAAGGACACGGAGCCCAGATTTCACAACTCCACAACTACTCTAGCCCATCCACTAAATAAAACATCAAACATTTAATTTTTAAAGGACTGGTGCTCTCAACTCTACCACCACCAACTATTCTCTTTCTCTCCAATCTCTGAGGGCTCTGAAACAAAAATAGTGACACATCTGTAGCAAAGTGAATAATTCAGACAACTATATGCAGAAGGGGAGGCTGTACCATGAGCAATTCCCACCAGTTCAGTAATGTCCTATTCAAAGCTCTTCCTGCTGCGAATCCCCTCGTTTAACTCCATACACACTTCAGAGCACGCTGCAGCACTAATGCCATACACGTGCTGTGGGGAGAGCGTAAGTGTTTTAAATCATCTCTGTGAAAGCCTAAGTGAGTTAGGAGCAGTGATAGAAACTCTTTCTAGCATCTAATCTAATGCCTCTAGAAAGGTCATATTTAAAGGAACGAAATTAGGACCTGAAATATGGTATCCAAACTGGAAGAATCTAAGAGAATTTTTAAATAAAAGTATCCATTATCTCTTTATGCTACAGAAATTGTTGTGTGCATGAATGCAACATGGATATAAACCCTGCTGTCTCAAGATGTATTAATAATCTGTCCACCAAAACAAACAAACAAACAAACAAAAAAAAAAAAACAAAAAAAAACACCCATTTTGAGTATTAAGGCCTTTTTCCTATCAATGCATCTTGCATCTTCCTACCAGTCCCTCTAAACTTCTTTCAATGCCCCCAGTTTGTTGTCCTACATCAACATGAGGGGAGATGCTGGAACTCATCACCCAGTTATGGATTAGATGTAGCCCTTATCGACAGCCATCTAGTTGTCTACCCTCTAAAGGACAAAGAAAGGGAAGCCCTTCTCTGAACTATGTTAATTTGCTGAGGATTTCATTCCTAGCCAAGTGCTGAGGCTCCTATCACTAGGGTTCCTCCTTCTCCCTCACAGCTGCCAATGGATCGTGATCCCAGGTGAGGAGGGGAGAGGAGGAAAGGCTGGCAGAGAGCAGTAACCCCCTTGTGGGCGCCCTTTCTTTTTTAAGGAAACCAGCTTTAAATAGGGCACATCTATATAGCTTTTTTTTTGTAGTGTCAATGCAGTCACAGAAGGTAACTGCAAACATAACTGTAAACTGAGTAAATTGAATTGTTGAAAGTGTTCATAAAGTTCCATTTTATTTGAAAATTATGGTAAGGAAAAAAACAATCATTTCCTAATCACACCTGCATTTCTTATTTTTTCCTGTTCAAATTAAACAGAAGCCTCTCGGATGCGTTTCCGACTCCAGAGATAACAAAACTCCCATCAGTTCGGAAAGCACCATGACTTGGCTGTGAAGCCAGCTTTAAGGGAATTAACATTCGTTGATTAAGAAATGACAGAATCCACGGAGGAAATACACACGCATCATTCTGAAGCAAAACCTGATGAATAAAGCCCCAAGAAGCTACAATTCCCTCAGTTAGAAGTCCCATATGTTCCACTTGAATTTTGATTATTTGCCTTGGCAGCCAAATATTATTTCACCATATGAAATATTATAGCATAACACTTTGACATATGCACCACAGATAATCATACAAACTGTTAATTAGACGGCACTATTAATACATTTGTTACGCCAGATTACACAAAAACACCTCTTCACTACTGCTTTTGGTGCCTAGGAGCAAGTTAGTTCTCAGTCCTTTAAAACTAACAACCTAACAGCACTCTGGTTAAATGACACCCATCCTGCTGAAATTGTATTTTGGTGTAAAAATTCAAAAGCTCTGATTAATTGAGGGAATCCCAGGATTTCCTTGGAGCGGCACCTGCCTCCCTCCCCCCTGACCTGAGCTGCCAGACCTACCTGTGCTACCACATTTTTTAATATTACAAGAGCTGGAAATACTCATATAAAACTCATAAATATATATAATGTGTATATATATATATATTTAATCACGTATGTCAGCACCAAATTCACATCTAGAAGTATTTTAGACACTTTCCAAGAGCTGGGGCCAGATCCTGCAAACGTTTCCATACCTCCCCGCCCGCTTCTGTCAGGCCAGAGCCCCCCAGGACCAGAGGCCAGCAGCAGCAGACTGAGGCGGGCAAGGAGCCGTTTATGGCAGCCTTGATGCTCTAGACTCCTTCATTTATCGGCTACCAGCGGATTAAAACCCGGCAGGGCGGCGGGCTGCGACCCGCAGGCCTGGAAACCCCAGGGCCCGGGGCCGGCAGAGGGGAGGCCGCGCTCGCCATGGCGGCCGCGCAGGGCCCCGCACGGCGCCGCCACGAGGGCGGCGGGAAGCGCCGCGCGG
>JAUBOD010000445.1:8769139-8847546 GCA_032353885.1 Nothura maculosa
CTAAATTACGTCACCAGAGCCCCGATAAACCTGGAGCTGCCGTGACCTGGTGTCTTTTTAAGCAGGAGTTTGTGGCCCAGAAGCAGGTTTTCCTCTATGAAGGGTGCAATATTTAAACTTCCTTCCCTCCTCGTGTGTTGGAAATCTGTCAGTAAAGGAGAAATTTAAGGCAAATTCCTCTTTATCCTGAAAAGTGAATGGCGGATAGTATGTTTCATAGTGAACCCAGGCCACGTACTGATGTGTCCTGGGAGAAATTCACTTGTGATGCCTTTCAAATAGTGCTTTAAAAATGTAAAATTCCAAAAAGCAGCAGAGTCCGGCTGCCCACAAAAGCGACCTCTTACCTCAGTGATGAAATCAGAGCTTGCAAGTCAGGTGCAGGGAACTAGTGTGTTCATTACATCTCAGAGGAGTTACATGAGTTAGCCATATTCCATGGGTAAAAAGTAGCTTCCTTAATTACTCATTCAGTAATTAATCCAAAGAGATCCAAGAGTAAAGTTACTCTAATAAAAATCCCACATGCTGCATTTGCCAAGAGGTTTTTCTGCAAGCATCTAAAAAGTCACCTCATTTAAATGTTCTCACTTCAACATGACTTCTTGAAGAGGCATGGAAGAGGATTTTAATTGCAAAATGGACATTTTACTTATTGATAAATCCTTCTTACCGCCTAGATATGATTTTTGATTGTAAATGTATCAATGCTGGATGAAGGGTGGCTGTAGTCTATCCAAACTCTAACTCACATGTTTCAGAAAACTTGAATAGTATGTCCATTGCTGAAGTCTTATTCTAACTCCCAGTCCTTGGTAATCAGCCTGTAGCTTGCTTTAAAGTGAATAGAAAGCTTCTTTAGTTCCTTTTATAATTTTTGATGCTCCTATTAATTGTACAGATGTCTAGTACTAGGAAATTACTTTCATTCTTGGCCTCCATATTATATCAATCATTTCAACAGTCTAATATTGCTTCCTATAAAACTAACTGTCATGAAAGCCTTATCTTTTTGCCAAAGCCAAATCCTTTGATAGCATTTTGCCTTATTTTCTCATGTTTCTTTTTGATGTGAGGTCAGTGATAGTATAGAAAATGTCTGTTCTGTTAACTCCTCCACACAGAAGCTATAAATCCAGAAAACTCCAACTGTATCATTTTCTATTCTCTAAAGCAGATACTTGATTGCATGTGGAATGGGAAATTCAGGGAAAAGCTCTAAGGAAATTAATTACCTTAAGTTCTTGTGGTTAAATGTCTCTTTTAAACTTCTTGGAAATAATCCAAATGTTTAAACCATCAGATTGTGAAGCTTAATATAGTTCCTAGATACCTCAGATACCTGAAGTTCTTAGTACCTTCAGATACCTGAACTTAACACAGAGATTGCAAGTGCATGAGAGTCTACACAGTATCCAAAGAAATAGTTACCACATTTGGTATTGGCTACAGCAAGATCACTCTACAGAAAATACTTTTCAGTTAATGAATTGTCCATAGCAATAATTTATTCCTCTTTAATTATTCCTCTTTAATTTTTAAAAGTTCTGAATTTTGGAATCCTGAATTCTCAGTATCCTGTGCCTGAGGTAATGTGGGTTTTTTTTTCTTTTTGTCTGACCCGAACGATCTTTTTCTTCATCGTCCCCTTCCTTTGTTCCTATACCTTATTTCACCATTCAGATGATCAGAAGACTCAAGCCCAAGTGAGTGTTTTGAGAAACCTGGCAACTATTCTCCTTGTTACTAGGCAACACTGCAAGAATGCAGCTATTTCTACTAGTTTCCTTACAATCAGCAGCCACAATATCCCAGAAATGTCCCCAGTCTGGAATTTCTGACCTCCAATGGCAACACATATCAAATCTGAATGGTCTAATTCACGTCCTCGGCCTTTGACTCCCCGTAGCACCAAAGAGAGAGAGAGTGTGTGTGTGTATGTATATAACTCCTAAAACATATGTATATATAAAACATAAAATATGTATGTTTTCAGTTTAATTAGAAAGTAACATATATGTGCAGTGCACAAATGCATCAAGGCACTATCTGTATTACAGGTACTAAATAAAAATAAAGCTTAACAGAAATTGAGTCAATCTTGGTCTTTGATCCATCCATATAAATAAGTAAATAAATAAATAAATCACTGCAGGGAATCTCTCATTGTCAAGGAAGCAATAACATGCCAAAACCTGCAAAATTTGTTCTTTCCCATTTTGGAAAAAAAGAATCACAACAGTGAATGTGGGGTGTTTTCCTCCCTTTTCCAGGATGCTTTAGAATAGAAGATAGTTTTGAAATGCATCAACACTGAGTGGGAACAAAAGCAGCAGGAATATATTTTATGAGCTTCATTTGCAAGTATAGATGAATATTTGTCTTCTTCCTGCTGCTCCTCAGCCCACTCTTTACGTGTCAGGCCCTTTTCCTACCTGACATGAATTTACATAGTTATTCACCACTTGAATACTCCCTCTATCCCATGTAGTTAGGCACCTACTCCTATGGAAGGTAAAAATATACTGAAAGATAGTATTCAGCAACAAAATGATGTTTTCAAGACCAAGGTTCTAGTATATTTTAGTGACAAAAAGCCATTCAAGAAAAAGATTTCCAAAAACATGCTGTTTTACAATGAATGTCAGAGAGTTACCTCAAAAATTTACCTTTACATTTCAGTTAGAGACCTATTAATAGTGTCAGAGCTCTTTTTTTTTTTTTTAAATCTTGGAAAAATTATAATTTGTATGTACACTGAAGAAGTAAAATCTGTGCTTTTTTTTGGAGAGTCTTGACTTATTTCAAGCAATTCACTTTCTTTTCCTCACCCCTTCCAATCAATGAAGCATACATTTGCAAGCAGAAAACATTTCAATAATCAAATCTGCAGGTTGTATTCATATAGTATTAAAAAACAGCCCTAAGTTCATCACACTGTACACATTGAAAATGAATCTCCTGGGTTTATCTGAGTGTTTATTCGGATCACCGATTCCTTGAGCTTGGCATCAGTGCCCTTCTCAGTGCGGATTTGTCACCCCTTTGTGCTCCTGGGTGTCATCGTACCAGTACCCTCACTGCTACTTCTCAGCAGGCTGCTGCTACCTTACACCATTCCCCGTGTGGCACGTTCAGCCCATTAACCTCACAATCCATCCTGCTACGACTATTGAGAAAGAAAAATGTTTCCCTGTGACACTGGAGGAGGCAATACTTTCTAAATGCATTTGAACAGGCTGCCTGAGCGGGGTTTTTTTTTGCTACCTAATTACAAAATTCCTGTGTTAGACAATTGGAGTAGCTTTCACACAGAGAATGTGGGGGAGAAAAGAAGAGACCAGACTGAAGTAACTATTGAAATAGAATGGTTTCTTTTCTGCCTCATGCTTGCCATAGCACTGAGTGTTCTTTGGGTCATTTGGTCCTTAGAGGTATCTAACATCATGTGCAGTCTTGAAATAGCATTTCAGTTTTCAAGATGCTATGAAAGCCGTATGTTCTGATGGAGCTGAAGATTCTTTCTCTTTCTTCTTGCTAGCACATTGAGTTATTTTGTTACTGCTTGTATGGCAGCAGTGATCATAGATCTTTAAAAGACTAGGACTCTACTGGAAAAAAATGAGGCAGGAATAATTAAGAGGGGATGTTCTATGCCTTCAAAACTGTGTGTTAATACTCTAGCATTTAGAATGCAGTAAGGGATGCTAACTTCAAGTAGGAGGAGATGTGATAAGGAAGATTAGGGTAATTATGGTAATATATAATGACATAAGATTTCTATGAACACAGTATAAAACTGCCTTACTATTTTTCAAGTTAGAAGAAAAAGTCTCCCTTGCAGTAGGAATAAATACTAACAAAACCCTTTTAGGAAGCTGTTGTGTGGATGTACTCTCTCTAAATATTCTTTTCTTCAGTTTTATGTGGATTCTTAGAATGTATCTATCCTTGCATATAGGAGTGCCTATTTTTGAATGTGTCAAAAGAAAAAAGCAACTATAAATTGTACAGTATATTGTTCTACATTATAATATAAAATATATTAGCTGAGATGACTCAAAATCTGCTTATTCTTACAGACTGCCATTTTCTGATTATCTATTGTTCCCATGAAAGTTTACTGATGGGAAGCTTGTACGTAAAATACTGTCCTTTATTAGTGCTAATGGTTGAGAGCTCTTCTGTTCTCATTACATTACTTGAAGTATTAGATATTAAAGGAAGGCAGACTGCAGTTTTTAATATAATAATTGGGACTTCAAAGTGGAAAAATCATGTAAATGGTAGATATGTTGTCTAGACCATAAGGAGTGTACTGTTCTCTAAGAGATATACCTATTGTGTCACATGGAAATGTTACTCATAGTAGTTACTTAGTAAAAGGAAGAACACCTATTTTCAATATTTCGCTCAAGAATAGGTAATTAGGAGTTGAATTAGACCCATATAAATGACACAACTCCATATCCTGCCTAGGTCAGAATGGATCTTTGGTGGCTCCCCAGCCTGTGACAGGCAAACAGGAGAACGTCAATGTGGCATTTCCTTTGGCCCATCAACCTCCTTCAGGTTTCCTCTGTGAGCAGACGGCTCATGTTTGCCTAGCAGTGTACTAATCCATGCACCTGAACAAACAGGATCTCACGAGCTCAGGAGAATATCCTTTATCTTCACCAAGGTCAAGAGAAGGAATTTTCAAGGGCAGCTTTAGAATTGTCAATAAAAGACAATAAAAATACACTCTAATTTGCCACAGCACTTTGATGCATTTTCCATATCTGCATGACTTTGTGCACAAATGTGAAATGCAACTGTTAACAGAAATAGGATGAAATTCACCACTGGAATAAATAAATAAATATATAAATAAATACTATATATACATTTAATTCAGGTCTGAAAAAGAACCAAATTGCATGTGTGCTTTCCATACAAGAAGACAAAGAAAATAGACTGCAAAGATCTCTTGCAGGCCTTGCTTCATAAAGAATGAAGAATTTTTGTTGCTTCCACCACTGTGAAAATGCAGTAAGAAAGCAACGAGGAAGAAAATGACAGGAAGCAAAATGGAGAGAATGAAGTTTAACTCTTGTGCTGAAATTCTGTGAGAGTAATATGTTCTTCAGAATCATTTCATTAGTAGTTAAAAAGAAATCATAGAAGGAACTGCAATAATCTCTTCTGTTTGGGCATTCCTGGCCATTCCTTTTATCTAGAAGTTTTATTCCAAGGAAAACACCTGCTACTTACCAAATTTGTATGTTGGTACGGGTTTCATGAGACTTAAGTAAGTCCAGTGGATTTTGACAGAACCTTAGTTTTATTACTCTTACTCTTTTTAACTTTGGTATCCAGGCACTTTCTTCATATTGTTTTTGTTTGTTTGCTTGCCATAAAAAGTTGTGTCACCACAGAAGGAGAGTTCAGCTTGATGAACTGCTCACAGACACAAGAGTCAAGATGCCCAGGGACTGTTTATATCCTTGCCAGCGTCTCATTTCATCTTGTGTACCCTGAGCTGGATGCCTTAGTTTGTTGCTGTCTAAATCACCTTCATGTGATTCACGATTAGTAGTAAAAGTGGAGACATTCAGAGCTAGTGCACTTGTCTGCATATTTGGGAAGAGTCTTTTTATACTGTGTTCCGTATCAATAAAAATGTAAGGCCCTGGAATATCCTTTGAATAATAAATACCCAAACTACAGATTGAACGATATGGATGTTCTAAGGAAAGAATATTTGATATCATTGATGTAGTGTCACTGAAACCAATAAGAAAAGGCTGTTTCTAAACATTAATCATCAATATCTGTAGCTGTGAAAAAGTAGTGCAATGAAGTATAGCAAGCAAGAAGGTAATTTACTTTCAGTAAGTGAATCAGTAATGGAATGTAAAATAGAATGAAGATAGAAAAGAGTCTTTTGTCCCATCATACTTTCATTAATGACAGATAATGACATCACAAAGATCTCTCCCGTAAACCACGTGAATGTCTTAAAAGTAGTGTATTTTTATTTTTACAGTCCTCTTTAAATGTTTGCTTAGGAATTTAATTCCTCAGAAAGGTAGAAACCTTTAAATTCATGATCAATGTGTACTCAATTGATTTTGTGCCAATATTACATAGTATTTTGTACAAGTCTGCAAGCTCTTCTAACCAGTTCTTATAGACTTCCCATTCCTGTTCCCATAATTCCCTCTATTCCCAAGTAGTTTTTTCTCTTCATCTTCTCCAGTAAGATCCCTCTCCTAGAAATCTTTACCTGATTGATATAAACTTTCTTTTCCAAGGCTTTCTCATTGATGGCGCTTAGCCATTCTGCATTCACTTAATATTCCCATATCTCTCCAATTTTTCTAAATTTACAGTCAAAATTTTCATATCAAAACTTTCCAAGATTTCCCATAAGGCAACATGTCAAACACTTTGCTGAAACATAGGTAGCAAAGAATCTCCTTGTTGAAATTGTTTAAGAAGTTAAAAGAAAAAAGTATTGAAGAAATATACATAACTTATTGTTGATAAAAAAACCTATTGTATTTTATTTCATTTTTATTTGCTTCCATGCTTTGATTTCATTTTCCTTTAAAGTGTATCTTAACACCTTGAAGAGTATTGATATCAAACTAGTTTGATATCAATGTGTGTTTGGATCATTTTTTTCCACCTTTGAAGGATACAAACCCTATGTTCACAATTTTCAAGTCATTTGGTACCACCTTCCACTTCATATTTTGGTATGGTATCTTGGCTTGGTATCTTACTTATGGTTAGCCATGTTCTGGTGTTCTTATCTTCATCTGCAAAGAGCTGAGACACTGCAACCAAAAAATGGCCCACTCATCAGTAAAAACACAGAAAACTTGACGTTTATACCACAAGTTATGGGAAGGGAACTGTTCCTTTGCTGAAGCTGCAGCAATTTGACTCGTGATTCTCAGTGGTGCTTGGTACAGTAATCTCAAGTCTAGGGATTGAGGAGATAGTAATTTTAGCCACGTATATTACTTATTAAAGCCTAATGCAAGCTTAAAATGACATTTTCTTGGATTTCACAATGCTAACAATTTTTAGAGAGAAGAAAATATCGGTGGAAAGAAGATGACATATGAAACAAAGTGCGTAGGTTTAAAATGAAGTGGAGGTGAGGACAAGACTGCATTTTAGATCTTTGTCTTTAGATCTGCAGATTTGGAGATACATTTTATTTGCTACTGTGGAACCAGTTGAATAAAAAATGTTTATTTTAATATAGTCCAGACAATTGCAGAAATATTTCATTTAAAAAACATAAAAGGGGGTGGGAGTAGTTCAGCCAAAACTGCAGTCAAAACTGCTACTTCACCTTTGTCCCCAAGAAAAATGATTGCAGTTTTATTTGCAGAGAATAGAGCTGCATTCATTTTTTTGGCCACTGATAACCTTTTCATTTGAAAATTTCTGTAGATCTTTGTACACTCTGAGGATTACATTGTTTGTAGGGAGCTCATGTTGTGTTGTGGCTGCTTCAGCATCACTGATCTGAAAATTTAATTCCCCCAAATAATGAAACGTTCAGCTATATAGGTTTACTTTCAGCTGGAAAACAGAGAGCCAGTTCCCATGGCAGCCTCTCCAGCTCTAAAGATGCCATGGTCTGTCAGACTGCTGTGTATTCAATGTTTGCAACAGCTGGATTTCCTCCTCCTACTATGTGTGAATCAGAAACAAATGCCGATAAAAGGAAGTTGACTACGTTGTACTGCTAACCCCTAATTAATGAATAATGAATGTGATGGCTGAGGATAAAATAGGCCAAAAATAGATCCTTAGGTTAGTAACATGATTTGCAAAACTTAAATATTATCCATTTTGGAAAGTTTTATGACAAACAGCCATATTCTCAGAGAATTGGGATTCATGCCTAAGCATCTATTCACTTTATCTCAAAAGTTGTGGCTTTGCAAACATATATATGTAAAAACAAATGAAAACATCTTATTTAAACATCCATTCAAAACCTGAGTGAAATAGAAAAAAACAAATCCTAGTTGCCATGAGATATCACACCTCTAAAGCGAAGAAAACATGCTCAAGACCCAAACACCAAATGTTACCTCATTTGTTTTAGTGTAAGACAACTCGAGTACTGGTATCAGAGCATCACTGAGATTGTCCTATGGGAAGAGAGGAAGCAATAGGATTCCAGCTTTTGCGTAGTTTGCCTTAAATATATATCTTTACCAAGTCACAAGAGAAAAAAAATCCTATGTAAAAAAGCACGGAAAATAATGCAAAAAAAGTTTTCTTTTTAATTAAATGAAGTTACTAATTGATCCTTAATGAACATGTGTGCGATTTATCCAAGTTTGTCCGCTGCTTTTCAAGAAAGAAGGAATAAAGATTGAAAAGACAAAACAAAATGGGAAAGAGAAAAATGAAGTTGGTTTACAAACATAAATTGGCAGATATAGATTTCTATGATTAGACAAAATGAAAAATTAAAGAACCTTTATGATTTGTTCTTTTTGGAGTGTCACAAAATCAAAAATAAGATATGAGTTGTAATTAAAGGATGATGTTATATTGGCAGAAAGCAATAGGAAATACTGCTTTATAATACAAAGAGCCAGTTTAAATGTTTCATTGATTTTTGTGGTGGAAGGAAGGATGGTTTTATGCACAGCAAATTTTGTGTAGAATGAACTTCTAGAAGAGAAAGTATTTTTTTATGATGCAACAGATAGTAACAGATAAATATGTCTTTATTATTATATTATTTTTTGAACAGAAAAATGATGTTCAGTACACCAGTTTGGGATCTTATATAATAAAATTATCCCCTCTTTTTGCCTAAGTGATTTGGCTTTGGAGAATCTCATTTTGGTCTTTCACACTATTCAAGATTCTCATGAAATTAGATGAGATGCAAGATCACCAATTACCTCATCTGTAAATGGCTATAATATTATTTATTCTAAAAGGTTTACATGATTCTAGTAGTGTGTTTTCAGATATTCAGCTGCAAGAGGCTAAAGAAAATATAATTAGCTGTATTATATTTCTCCTTGAAATATCAAGTACAGGCGTTGGCAAAGGCAATTTATTGATCTAACACAGACCTGTAATGGCAAGCTCCCACTCCTGTTTATGTATTTAGAAGCACCTAATATTAGTAGAGCCATATTTCTGTCAACATTTATATCACAGTAGCTGCTTGGAGTTCTAACTTGGCTTTCAGAAAGCTTGCACCATAAATGTGCACTTCTGCAATACCCCTGGACTCCGTTTTTACCACTGTGTGTGTAGATGACGGCAGATCTTCACTCATTACATCTGCTTTCTTTACTCAAACGCTAGCTGAGTTCTGTGTTCAATTCTTTCTTCTTTAATTGCATTAACAAGATAATAGTCCTGATGGAGTTGATGTTGTTTTCTTAAAAAGAAACCAACAAAATATTTGGGAGCCTATTTGCCATTGACATAGTTGAAGCTCGTTGCCTAAATACCTTTGGGAACATGGGCCATAGTCTTCTATATCTATATATTAAGATTAATAGTTTTGGATTCTTAAAATTTTGCATGATCAATTGCAGATGATTTAAAGGGGCATCTTCTGCTTAGAATATATAGCCCTGTGTTTAATCTGTTTTTCTCAAGGTATCTTCAGCTGGGCTTGGAAAGTAACTTGTCACTTTTGAAAATTTTGGTTCACAGCTGCTATAACCTTACTGCTTCGAGTGTTTTAAATGAAGCGGAGGTACTCACCTTAATGGACAGCCTTGTGTGAAACTATATATTTCTAACAAAAAAAAAAGAGGTAAAAAGTGTTTATGAGATGAATACGGATTTTATAGTACTAGTAATTTTGATCTGACTATTTAACAAGTGTGTTATGCCTCTGGGAACAGGATTAGCTGCATCCCATTATTTTGTCTGGCAGAGAAGCTATTTAGAACTACTAAGTAGGCTCTTTTTAGTCAAATATAATGTGAAACTCTAAATAATAATAGCAGTTTATATTGTGATCAAAATAAAAAGCTCAAGACATCTATATATTACACATAGAAACAGCTGTACCTGTTTTGGAGATGTAAGGATACATCTCTGAATCTCTACACAAAAGGCTCTAAGAATGTGTGCATTTGAAATGTAAATGTTCAAAGGAGGCTGTTTGTCAAGAACTTGCTACCATTAATGTAGGAAGCTTATGCAGATTACATTTCTGCACTCTTCAGCATAAAGATATGGTAAATCAGTGCAATCTTCCTCTTGTCTTCAGTGTAATATTCAAGAACTCACATCGCCTCTTCATTGCCTTTATACCAGACTAGACTGCAGATAGTCCAGAAGCTTGCTATAATTACAGATTGTGGCACATTTCTTGTCACAGGTAGCAGAAGGAAATGCACATCGTCTGCTGCGACTTGTAAGCAAGTCATCTAACTGAGAGAAGCCACAGCCTATCAGTTGATTGACAGAGAGCTTCTCACTTTACTGGAAACAACAAGGCAGTCTCTTTCCATGTTATATTTAAATTGTAATTCCACTATTATAAATAGTCTGAAACAGTTAATGAAATGGAGAACACAATCACCAAAGTACTTGCTAGTGGTAATATTATGCACTAGAAGGGATCTCTTCTATTCTTGCTTTTTTTCTACCAAATCTGCCAGAGTCCAGTCATGAGTTTATATTTATATCTTTTATTCATGAATATATATATGAATATGTATGACTTGTGCAGCAACTCAGGTGGAGATGCACATATAGTATTGCTATGTATCTTCAGATATGCAGGAATAATTTTACTTCCTTGCTAATATATTGAGAAATTTTGTCATGCACTAAGTTTTCTGGTTTATTGTTATAATATCTGACACACTTGTCTTCTGATTTCTAATCTGCACTCAAAGCATTGCCCCTCTGTTTCCCATAGCAAAATAATAATTTATTGATTTGATTTTGCTTGAAACAGCATCCTATTTCTAAGACATTCTCCCCGAGAGATCCGGGTGCCATTGGCAAGTATAGAGACCTAGGCAAGTCAGAATGTTAGCCTTTCAAACAATGGCTAAGCTACCGAGTGGGAATGACTGGCTGGAAAAATGCATATCCAGAAGTGCAAAGGTGAGGGGAAGTGGAGGAAAGCACTTGGAATGAAGCAGAGTAGGAAGCTTCATTTCATTCCTTACACCACAGCTCCATACCAAATACCATTCCTTTCACATTTTGGGAAGGGCTACTTACTATGCAGGGGCTATGTGAGAAATTTGCTCCCTAATTTAGAAAGTAGTAAAGCTCTTCTGAGTACTATAAAAGTGATGATGATTAATGCAAGGGTTGTAGTTAGCCCTTTAAATGCTTGGTATAACTTCTTTCTTCCCCTGCTATTCAGAGTAGCAAAGAAATAAGCATGACTGAAAGCTACAGGAGGACTGGTCAGAGTGAATGGTGTCTGCACAGACTGTTTCTCTGCACTTTAACTCTTCTATAGTTACATTAATCCTCAGATTTAATAGGCTACTTAGACCATATATGTGTGGAAAAGCACTGAAAGGAACAGCTGCAGTTAGTGGCACACTTGATTCTCAGAAATGACATTTTTCAGTCAAATGGGTGATGAGACTGCGCTTTGGAGACCAGCGTTATCCCCTTCGTTGTATATGGCCCCTGCTGCACTGGCTGATACAACTGCTGTTGTGACTGCTGGGAACAGGATCAGGAAGAATAAGGGATATGCATTTTCCCATGTAGCTGGATTAGTCCTAATAGTCCTGTAGACCAGGCAGGACATATGCAGGCTAAACGGCAATAAGGCAAATACTCTCAACTCTTTTCCAGTATTCCTTCATCCCTCCCAGTATAAAGTTTAGTAAATTTATTCTTTACATTTGAAGGCATTAAAAATAAGCGTTAGAACAAGAAGATTATACATCAAAACACAGTATTCGGTTCTACTTTCCTTGATCTACTCAAGTGGTACAATTTTATACTACTCCTGAGTAATTACTGCATGTGCAGCTATGATTTAATCCATTTCTGTAGTGCATTAAACACTTCCAGTCACTTATTTCCCCTTCTGCCTTCAAGCCATAGAGTGTGGTTCACCCCAATTACCCTTACACTTTTCCTGTCAAGGCCATCTATGCTTCAATCCCTTATTCATATTATAGGCTCTTGGTTTCTCCTATTCTTTTTTCACTTCAGTCAATACCTTGGTTGCTCATATTTCTGTCAGTACGTTCCTCATGCCCACTCCTCCTTCCACTGTCTCTTGTTTTCCCTGTTTGGATGCATTATATACTACTCTTTCCCTGTGCCTGCTGCTTTATCATTTTACAAAGTTTAGATGTCATATATAGCATTGCCTTGGCAGAATAAGCTCTCATAAGAGACATGAAACTTGAGCATCTAATGTCCCAAGAAGGCTTCAGTTCAGCCCCTCACAAGCTCCTATTGTACCTGCTCACAAACTTGTATGTCAGTGAGATTTATAAACACATTTGTACACATAAGCAAATATAATTTGTAATAATTTTTAATATCTCTACAGTTAAATCTTTTAAGCTAATAGTATTTTAAGCTCACTGAAGGTGATATGCAGACCTAGACAGTGTGGTGCTGCATCTGCACAGAGAGTCCGAGGAGAGAAAATACAGCAGGCAGAGCTCAAGGCCTCCCTGCTTTGCCAGGGCTCTAGTGGAGGCTCTTGAGGAGCTTCTGACTGTCCAGGGTCTTGAAGCCTCCAACTGCCTGAACTGCCTTCTCCGTGTGCCCCCCCTTTCTTGACACTCATAATGCTGTGAATGCCAAAGAAACACAGATATCTCTGGAAGCCAACTCCAAATTTCCTGTTTAATAAAGAGGACAGTTATCAGTCTGCTCAGGTGTAGCATCATACATCTATCTCATAAGTAATCTTATGAAAATGACACAAGAGGACTGCACTGCTATAAAATGAATTTGGAGGCTTGTTTTTATTAATAGGCTTGCTATTTTTGTCAGATATCAGCCTTTGATCTTATGAGGATTCTTCAGAGACATCATGGAAAAACTAAGGGGCAGATTGTAATTCTCCTGTGACTGTGATTCAGGAGTAATTGTACTGAAGTTAAATTAAACTAATGTGAAACAGATGTAAGATGACAGAGACTTAGTACGATGCAGTTTAAGTTAATACTGCCCTTTGACAGGGTAGATTTTTTTTAAAAATAAATGAAAAAATTCTATTACTCTTATGCTAATAATATTCATATATCCTTCAGTTTTGTTTTTTCCTCAGACAGATTTTAAAGTGTGATATATCCACTCCTTACTGGCTATACAAAAGGAATATCTGAATGTTTGAGTCTTGCTAAGGAAGAACGGTTACCAGGAAAGGATTGGGAATGAAGAAGGCAATTAAAAACTATGAATCAAGTATCCCTTCTCCAGTTCTGCCATTTAAGGAAGGATCAGTTTTAGTGCAGCTGGAATATGAATAATATGTTAAGATATGAAAGGAGGATCTACAGTCTACTCTGTGGGGTGTTTCGGGGCAAAGATCCTTCAGCCAGGCTGTCAAAAGTCAGATTTGAGAAGATACGAACCTTGAAATGGCTTTTACCGAGGTGTTGTATTCTCACTGATTTCATTGAAATTATTTCTGGCAATAAGAATTATGTTTACTATTCCCTGGATTCAACCCTGAATGAGTGAAGACTATCTTTGTACACAGATATTTAACAACATCTAAGGAACTTCATACAATATAATAATAAAAATAGTAGATTTTTGTTTCCCTGCATAGTACATAGCAGTCCCAGTTCTTAGTTGACATCTTGATTCCTAGTTAGGCTCTGGTTTCTGAAAACAATTCTGGCAAAGGTGAATGTTTTTCAGGTTAGCCTAGAGAGGAGGCTTAAAAAGGTCTGCCTAGACAGAAGGCTTGCTAGGAAATAAAGAGCAATAAAAGGACTCTGCATTGGATCCTGTCCAAATTCGTTGTACTGACGGATGGGTCAATAGAGTATAAAGAGCAGAATGCACTTCACCTAGTTTCCTCTGGCTCTCCTGCTCTGAGTAGAAACAAGAGCATGTCTGTGGCAATAATCTGAACAAAGAATAATCTTAAAAATCAGAACTTTCAGTTTCCAGAAAACTCGATGTTCAGCCACATACTGAATGATAATGTTCATGAGTGTTGCAAATGACAGAAAGTCTGTCACAAGTGTCTGTCCTACTAAGTCTAATTTCTTCAGTGCATCCAAGAAATGAAACATAAAAGTTTCAGGTGTTTTCTGTGTGCTATTG
Source organism: Nothura maculosa (assembly GCA_032353885.1). Lineage (NCBI taxonomy): Eukaryota > Metazoa > Chordata > Aves > Tinamiformes > Tinamidae > Nothura > Nothura maculosa. The sequence continues at coordinate 8,783,420 of JAUBOD010000445.1, forward strand.
GTACTTTTTTTTTCCATTCTTGTTCACTGAATTTAAGTAGGTCTAGGCTCTATTTATTCATCTGTTTTGCTGCAACTTCCTTTGAGTTACATTAGAGCATTTCCTAAATCACCGATGCCTTATTACTAATGAACAATAAAAGGGCACTTAGTAATTTATTCTTCTGTCAGCAAAATTGCTTGAAAATAGAAAGCATCTTGTCTACTGTGCTGTGATAGTCACAGGCCCAGTTGTGTAAGGCCCTGTTTCTCAACCTGCACTAACTCTGAGGCCTTTCACTTTGAACAACGAGCCATAAATGAAAAGAAAGAATTTAGGTAAAAGAGTTTGATAAATTACCAATATGAAATGAAGTCCTGAAAATTCATATTAGATTGATCATGCTTTACCTATGTTTTTTACTTGGTGATCCCCCATTTAAACATTACTGAATCCACTCAACTTATAAAAGTTGACAGAATAACAGCTTGAAACACTATAGCTTAAAGGCACCGGTTCTCCCTATCATGAGAATTCCACATCACTGAGGGGTGAAAGGCCTCTATTTGCATAAGATAATAGTTACGTTTCTATGCAACAGCTGTGCTGTCTGGGAAAGATGTGCTCATTGTGCCAAATTCATCTCTGGAGTAGCCTCATTGGTTTTAAATGAGTTACTTTGGGAATAAATTGGCCCACTAGATAAGAACAGCAAGTCTGAGGCATTGAAATAATTGAGCAAGATTTCCATGATCACAACACGGTAAAAAATTGCAGAACAATTGCAAAATTAATTGATATCCTAGGTTTCTGTACCTGGTAGTGTTCTTAAAAGAGCAAAACTCATTTGCCACAGGATTTTTAAACCATAGAGCTGAAGCTAGGGCAAATATTTGTGGAGAGCTTACAGGTACTTTGGGGAAATAGGAGAATGTTAAGAACATGCAAGAGACAGAAATGTAATATTGTGTCATTATAATGAGCTCTAGTATTTTTATGATAGTGTAAATCAAACAAATATGAAATGTCTTCCTGTGGTCAGTTTAATAATAGCAAGATCGATTTGAACATATAAAAAATCTTCTTTAAGCCATAGTGACCAGAATCTATTTTTTACAAAGGCTTGGTAATGAACTACCTGAAGATTTCACCTCTAGGCCATATAGTTATTTTCTGCTTATATTAGTGGAAGTTGAATGCTGTTGGCCTTTCAGTAGCCTATTTGAGGTTGACGATCTCAGGTGAGTTCCCAGTGGACAGATATCTGCAGCACAAAACCCACCTCATCAGTTGTTGGTCATCAACATGATCGAGTTATATAAGACTGTATGTTATTTCTTTTCTCAGTAAAGTAGGATACCAGTAAACAGGAAACTTTTGAATGTTGAGAAAAAGTTATAGATATAGATATAGATATATAGATATACATATACATATACATGTGTATATATGTGTGTCATGTAAGTAGTCCTTTATTGATGTACTTTGACAAGTGAACTTCTTTTGGATTGGAAAGTCTTTTTTAAAGTCTTCCTTGGTTACTGGGACAATGAAAGTATTTCCCAGTCATGATGCAAGCAATCGCAGTTAGCAAAGTCTACATTCAATTTTGTTTCCTTTAAGTTTGCAGAAGTAACGTCAGCAGGGATCCCGAAGCCTCTTCAGAATGCATCATGTTTTGCTTGCAAAGGAAATGCCTTGTGCTCCTGGTGTCATCACTGCAATCATCTCAAATTCAAGTATGACTGAGCGGGCTCATTATCATTCTCTACATGTCCTCCCTTACAGCAGCCTCTCCCGCCTCCTCCTGTACAGCACAAAACAAGAGCCACAGGGGTGCTTGGATTAAGCTGAGAAACCCAGCACCTCCCCCCAAGAAAACTTGCTGCACTACTTCCTTAGAGTTCCTTCAAACTATATTATTGCACACCACCAATGGATAAAAAGTGGATCCACTAATATTGATCTGCTCTTCCTGCTTAGGGCTGAACAAAGACTGAGGACAGACATGAATTCGTGCATTTATTTAGCTCCTGGATGTGGATACACAAACAGTGGGCTAATCTGCACATAACAGATTCCTGAGGCGAGCAACAACACTTCAAACTACGTTGTTTTTCACCAGGGAAGATTTCACCCTTTCTCACAGCTAACTAATATCTGAGCAACAGATGGGAAGGGAAGACAGATACAGAGGGTAACTGAGTAAAAATACATTGTGAGCAAAAGGAGGGAGAAAATTTCCTTAGGGAGTAAACTTAGATTACAACTATGTTTCCTGAAAATTCAGAAGGTCCTGACCTCGGGGCTGATTCTGATATGGGTCACTGACACGACCCATGTGAATTTAGGGATTTCTCTCCTAGACTATCCCAGTGAATTTTCCCTTTCACGCAGTGAGCTCATCTCCACTGTGAAAGCAAGGAGGCAGGACAGGGTTAACCTCACACACTCTTCCTTTCAGTCTCCAGGGGCTGGGGGTTTGTTTTCCTGGCTAGGAGAGGGAGCCTAAGGCAAATACGGTGTCTTGAGCTAGAGACCTTTCCAACATAGACTGGTACCAGTCTGTTGTGGACTGGGGAGCAGAAAGCATCCTCACCTGGACCTGGAGGGCAAGGAGGAAGATTGCAGCCTTGGCTAACAGCGAGTACCTGAAAATGGCCAAAAGTAAAGCCAAGTGTCCTCCATTTCCTCCAAGCCTCTGAGAGCTAAGGAGGGCACAGAGACTCCTTGAGCCTCCCTCCCAGTCTTCCTGCCCCTTCCCCACAGGGGGACCACATCTCTTGACCCTGCCTGGATTTGCCTTGAGGGGAGCATGGAGGGATAAGGGGCAGGGTCTTGCTGGCAGGGCGCCTGATCCCAGCGCTGCCCCACACCGCGTGGGCTTTGCCAATCCCTCTGCCCATCCTTCCCCTCCCCCTGTGCTGCGGGCGCTCTGGATGCTGCTGTGCTGCTCGTGCCATGTGCTGCTGCTGCTAGTAGCCGGTGGAGCGTGTCTCCAGCCGCAAACTCCACCAAAGAAGCCTGCATCCTCCTCCAGGGAAGGATACCCAGTAAGTACCAGAGGGAGCCTCCTCCCTCCGCTCTCGTCCCCTCCCTAGAGCACCCAGCAAGACCTCCTCTTACAAAGGGACTCGCAGCCTCTTCCCTACCTTCCTCTCCCCACCCCTTTTTAAGCCAGGGCAGAGTGGGGCTCCGTGTATTCCCTCCAAAGCTGCAGGGTGGCTCCCTGCTCCTCGCCAGCCGGGCTGCTGCTGCGTTCAGCGGGGTGTCCCCAGGCTCCCGCAGCCATGCCGCTGCGGCTCGCCCCGCATGGGTGACTTTTGTTGCCCCCCTAGTGCTGGGGCTGGGCTGAGGTGGGCTCATTTTTGGGGTGGCGAGGCTGGAGAGCGCCTGTGCGTGTGGGAGGTGCCTGTGGCGCGACAGGGGCTCCCCCAGCCCCACTGCCCCCGTGGGTGCAGCCACTGGGCTGCAGTGGGGATCCCACCACCCCATATGTGCAGGTGGACGGGGCGAGAGAGCCCTGGGAGCCTCCCCAGCTCCAGCAGCGCCCCGGAGCTGCTGCCTATCCCTATTTGCCCTCTCTCTGCTCCCCAGACCCTCCCTGCTGCTCTCTCCATCTCCGCACCTGTCTCCGGAGGGGTGCCCGCATCCCTGCTCACCTCACCAGTACAGAACCCTCCACTGCCCTCCCCTTCCCTCCCCTCTCCACCTTCCTTGATTTATTTGTGTATTTCTTTCCTTGGCAACCACCAGTTCCCCTCAGTCAAACAGCGCAGGCTCCCTATAATTTGAAATTAATTTGTTTGACTGCAGCACTGAGACAGGAAGGTTGGGAATTTATTTATTTATTTTTTTTCCTCCCTGTGCAAAAAGGAAGAGATGAAATTTCCAATCGAGACTCCAAGAAAACAGGTGAACTGGGATCCTCAAGGTTGGTGATTCTCTGTTACTATTATTGCTATAATAACAACATTTATTATTATTCCTCTTGCCTAGTGACTCTAGGAGACTATTTGACTCCAGATGGGAGGGGACGCTGGCTTCTTGTCTGCTCCCCATGTGCACTGCTCAGTCTTTCTTTCTCAGTCCTGGCAGTGCATTAGAAAATGCTCTTTGGATGCAGGCTTGGGTGGGTGCATTGACAAAACCTGCTTTAGATGCAAGTTTTATAGTTCTGTATTTGCTGTTTCTTCTCCCTCCCCTCCCTTTTTCTTGAGATTTTCCCTGGCACACTTGCCTGGGATGGCCGTAGTCTGCAGCTCAGCGCATTGTTTGTTTTGTTTTATCTGTGGCTCCTTTGTTGCTTCCCGTGATCATTGTCTCTGCTAACTGGGTGGTGTCTGTTGGGGTGGACACGGATGTGAGCCCAGCTTGCTCAGGGCTCCTCCACAGCAAACGCCTGTTGGTGACTGGAGCAAAATGCTGCTGCAATATAGACTGTAGTGGGGCCAATACAAAAGACATTAAATAATGGAGCCCAAAGGGACCTGTAAACTCTTGACTCTGTCCTGTTAACAACTGATCAGCCCAAGTGGGCAGTTGGATTAACTCTACAGTGAGATTTGGAGTCTGTCCTGGGGAGTGTGTTTGTGCGATGGTGGAGGGAGATTTACGCCAGTGCAGTGGTTTTCAGTAAAATGATCCAAGTCGTAATTTAAAATAAACCATAATGAAATACTCTCCTTTTCAGGCAGGGGGAGGAGGTTCATATGCAACCTGCAGCAGAAGCAACTTAGCCCTCTCTCCCCTCCCCCTTGATAGCAATTTGTATATGGTGTGTCATATTTCTGTGCATCAGTACAAGAACAGAACAAGTTAAAGCCATATGCTCAGGTTTGCAGCAGAACTGCTGGCAGTGACTGCAGGAAGGATATAGTGATAGCATGAGCTTTGATTATTCATTTTTGTTCCACAGGTTTGATTATAGTGGTTAGTCTGTCATCCTCCGTGCTCTATTTCTATAAAAAAAAATACTATGAATAGTTTTTTCTAGTGTAGAAAGGATGCAGCAGGATAGGCATGTAGAAGCTGAGCAGATCAGATGGGGCATTTGAATAGTGTACACAATTAAGCCTTAGATTAAACCCTACCACCTCTTTATTTAGGTGGGAGGCTGAAGGCAGCATGCAAGCCTGTTTCACAGGGAGCACATGAGCTGTGGTGCTAACAGAAATTTGATGATTTTAGTAACTCTATACTTACTGTCAAAATTCTACTTGGAAAATATGCTTTCCCAGCTGCTTTTGTGAATTTGTGTTTGCTGTTGCTTCATTCTACTTCATTTTATGTATTGAGAAAATGCCTTTTACAGAAAAAAAGCTGTTTTCTCTCTTTCCCTTTTTGTGCCTGTACTGATGACCGTCTGTGTATAGCTCCTGTTCTTGGCAATCAGCTTGCAAACATATGGATCCAACAGGTGGTTAGTAACAATCTACTAACGTATCCAAAATCTCAGTGTACTGAAACAGGTAAAACACCTCAAACCCAGCGGATTTCCTTTCTGCTGAGATAAATCCCTGCTAAGGATCGCAGAATCCTACCTGATATTTCCCTTCAGTGTATTGACTTCTTTCAATGGGTGGAGAGGGCACTAATGTATAGCCAAGAAGGACACAAAAATGCTAATTTCTAGTTCCCCAAGAGACTTGGGAAATAGATAAAAATCAGTGACAAAGAAAAGGCAAATTTTTAAGGAGAAGTTGTCTAAGGTCCAGCCCTTTAATCCACCTATAAATAATCCTATGCCATTATACACATGTATATACATGTATATTCCACTGAAGAATTAGTGGTGTGGGTAGAAGACACAGCAGATTAGAGTTCCATTTTTTGAAATAGAAATACATTTACCTAGATAAAAATGTTAGCAAACATTTAACAAATATAAATTCTAGAACCATAAAATGAATGAATACAGTCTTGTATATAGTTTGTTCTACATGTACTTGTGAAGAATGATGTTATATTTCCTATAGTTTACGATATCCTTGAAGTTAAGAAATGAAGTTAGATACAAAGATCCACATGTAGAAATCTGGCAGTACTAGGATAAAAACAGCCCTGATTCTTAAAAGCAGAACACATATCCAGTTAATGTTCACTCTCAGATACTGGGGCATCAAAGTGGATGATCATGTGACAGTGCCATATTCTGGTTGTCAGAATACCTGTGGTTTACCCAGCTTTGTCTAGTAAGAATTTTGTTTGCTAACTTGTACTAACAGTAGTTGAAGTATTTCAGCTGATGTTTCTGGCAAGGATGCCAGCAATCTTAAGATGTAAAAGAGAGCTACGGTATCCTCAAAGATTGTTTTAGATTAGATTATTCCAGGCAATATATTCTAGAAACAATGCACATTTTCCACAGACCAGATTTTTTTCTGTGGACTATATGACTAGCTTGGGAATGATGGTGTTGCTGGGTTTGAACCTGGGTCAGAATGGTGGTCATTGAAATGAATTACTCAAACTTCATAATGCCGTAGTACTATAAATATTTAGATAGATAAATGGATTAGAGCTTGATGGCATAAAACTGGTATTCTCAGGTCACATCAGCAAAGATCAATACACCATAGAAAGGCTTTGTGGAGAGCATAGGTTTAAAGGAGGAGAATTGACATGAGGGATGGTGTCTGACAAACAGCTAATTGGAGGTTGATTTCTCAGCCATTAGACTGGAATGATTAGGGCATAGAGGCTGAACTGTGCTTTTATCCTGTTGTGCAGTATCCACTCATCTTGAGCACGGAGGATATTTGTGTTGTTCCTGCATGTATTGTGTGTGCTTTCTAGATAAAGCAATATTTCATAAACCTGGAAGTACAATTAACTCTCCTGCTATCCCATGCAACCAAACTATATAATCCCATTCCTAAACTGATCTAATTCCATCCCAAAAGTCATTGAATACCTGAGTAAGATACAGCATCTTACACTACCTGGCCTCATGTATTTTTTCTATAAAAGGCTGAAATTTCTGTAACTGACAGTAGCAGTCTGGATTTATAGTCATTAAACATTTAATCTACTGATTACTGATTTTTGCTTTTTTCATTTGGGATGATTTAGGCAATCCAGTTCTCACTGAAATAGTGACCAGATTTTTGGTTTCATAAATTATACAAATTTACACCTAATTGTCTGTGAGTGTAAGTTTGGATTTATAGCAGTCTGTGAAGACAGTAACTCTTGTAATTGTTTTTCTCATCGGTTCTTATGCACACACTTCTGCTATTTGTAAAACAAACTTATTGGCCTCATTTAAATTACCTTATAAACTCTTTGCACATACATTTTTTTACAGAACCTAGAACATTTTGGGTCCCTCATACTGACTTAAACCTTTGGATACTACAAGAATGTCAAATTATTACTACTTGTTATCTTATTATTTGCTTAAATTGCTGTTTGTTTGGAGAAAAAAAAATGACACACATATTGGAGCTAAGCTCCAGCTCATGCAATAGAAAAAGATAGTTCTAAGAACACTTTAAGGTGGTGTGAAAATAGCCTTGAAAGTGTTTCTTCAAAGAGATGATTTTCTGAAGTGAATATGTTAATTTGTCTTATTTGTTTAGAGAGAATCTTCTTGGCTTGCAGAAGGGTAGATAGGATTCTTCCAATATACTCAAAAATTAGCCCCAAGTACTTGCTCCAGGACTGCAAGCCCCAAGACTTGCAGGTTGATGGTAAGATATCTTTTCCAAGGAAGATGTGTTTATCTTAATGATGTTTTTAATGGGTAGATGATATAATTTTGAACTCTGCTCTGATAGTAGGTTCACTGCAATGGCATAGATTGTCAAAACCCTTAGAATTTTTAGCTGTATGTTTATTTGTACATTGACCATTTGGAACTCTGAAGTTTTGATATGGCTATCTGTATCCTTTCACAAAGACATCTTTTGTGTAGGATTCCTTTCTGCAGTTCAGGATGTGAAAATCACACATTTATTATCAGCTCAATATTTTGTGTGGGAGTTAGTGGTCTGTGGAGAAATCAAGCTGTGGTGGAGAATCAGGATCTTCTCAGATTTTGCCAGTGACTTACTGTTTAACCTTCAAAGAGTCACTTAACCTGCCTGTTCTTCTCTTTTTTCCCTGACTGCAAAATAAGAATATCAATACTTTCCTAGTGCACAAGGGTGTTGGGAAATACAATTAGCTTGTTTAGAGCAATCTAAAATTGCTCCTGAAAGAAGAACATATGTATTGCAATCAAATGCTAAAACAATTTGAAGAGAGCAAAATAGCCTCTGTCTTCACACACAGATCACATCATTTAAGAAACAAGGTTAGCTCAGCATTTACAATCAGAGGAAACTGGTATTACTTACACATCTCTACAGATGCTGAAGACTCAATTGAGTTTTCCATCAGAGATAGCTAAAGCAGCTTGACAGCTGCCACTGCAGCAAGGCACAGCTCTTGCACGGGTCCCATGTCACCTGCCTTGGGATTTCTAGTGTCACATGGGACACTCCAAGTAGAACTGGACACAGCTCATGGGTCAACTGAGCTGTTTTGGAATGCTTTCATGCAGATATTAGAATTGGGTGATCCATCAATGGCTGTTTGTTCAAAGAAATCTTCAGTATTTACTATTTAGTATATATTAAACTGGTTCTTGCTCCATGGGGCTACAAACTGTTGCTCTTTGTTCTCATCCTTTAAGGTTACAGGAGCCAATGCAGAGGGCAAACTTTATTATAAAGACATAGGTGAGTGGAGTGAGGATCACTTCTGTCTTTTGCTTTTAAGAAAATATGAGAAAGAAGGAAATATGTTTTATACAATGGAGTACAACTGCGATTCTTTTTAGGCCCCAAGAGCATGGTTAGCCTGGCAGCCTTCATCTTTTTATGCAGTCTAGTGTGTAGGCAATACCAACAAATGCTTCTGAGGGATGCTCCTAAACTCTTCCTATGAATTCTAACCTGTTTGTCTCTGTTGATTTTAAACACAATGGCCACTTGTATTAATCATGTCAACAGGGTCATTGCATTTAATAATGCTATTCACTTTAAGAAGGCAAGTAGTTTGATCTGAGACACATTCTAATTTATCCAGTTTTCTTATGGGCCTGATGAATGTACTTTGATGTGTATTTTTCATATGTGTTCCCTGACAGATATTTTTTTAGCAATGACCCCACTAGATTTTTCTGCAGGTTTTTTTTTTTTTGTTCTACATTAGCTTATTTTTGGCCTGCTAATACTAGACAAGAGAAGGGTTTTTTTTAAGAATTTAATTCAATTTGTGGGTTAGATAACTTATATCCTTCTGCACTAAGCAATCAATTCTTCATAACTCAGAGAGAAGTCTTCATTGTGGAAAGCTATGATGAGTGAGGCAGTAGCTCTGATCCCAGTGAATGGAGGTAGGGTATTACCCTACCTTACTTAGAAGACGCATCACAAAATCATGTTTGCCACTACACTATCTAACAGGTCAGGACTGTGCTTTACCTAATCAACACACAGAAGAGGTTGAGTTTGAAGAGAGATTTGATATAGAATAGAGTGCATAACCAGGAAGACACTTCTGTGAGTATAAACGGCAGTGTTTACTGTAGAGCCAATACTGAAAAGTACAGTGAGGTGGGAAAACTGGAGAAATTTTGAAAAGAAATAAAACAGAATGAGGAAATTGAAGCTTTACTAAGGGCTATGAGGAACTTATCTTTGAGGCAGATGAAGATTATGGACTATAACATGGTAAGAGTTAGGAAGATATGGCTAGATTAGCAGGAGAGCAACAGAACAGAGTTATTAGTGTCTTCATTGTCATCTTTAGGAGGTCATGGAAATATTAAGAAATCAGAAAAGTTAGTAATAAAACAAAGGCGGAGTAGAAAACTATACAAAGGCTTTCTTAATAGTAATACTGAGGAAAGAGAACTCCAGTCAACGTGAGAAAGATAAAGAGTAGGGTATCATGAAGATATCATACGAACTGTGAGAAGAAAAAGAGATTAAGGGAATCAAAGGAAACTGTAAGTCTGAAAGAGAGAAAGCGGTAGAATTATCAGTAGTCTGAGAGGTTAAGACAGAATTATTATTTCAGTGAAGAATATTGATGCTATTTTTGCCACATATATGCAAAAGTAATCCATTAATAGGCTTTTGGATTGAAAAATCCCCTGAAACTCTTGAAAACTGTATGATGCCATCCTGAAGGTATGGAGATTGCTTTTGGGCCTGTATTGTAGTTGCAAAATATATAATATCACTTGTAATTGGACATCTTTTGGCTCAGCTTTTGGATTTAATATGGGTTTACCCAGCTAATTGAGTATACCAGCTTCAGAGAGAAGAGTATAGATACATGGTGATACAATTTAAATCTTATTCTTCTAATTTAATCTGGAGCTGCAAATTTTACCACTCACTTGAGAGGGATCAGCATGAGATTCTTAATTCCTGAAGTATCAATACTATGTTGTCCTCAGAAGCTTTCCTGAGTTAAAATAGAGGAACGTCCAGAATCACAAGGAGAACAGAGATACTTAACATATTACAGATAGGGTGAGTATGTGGATTGCAAGATGGGGGAACAATTAGGGAATCAAGGTAAGAAAGGATAACAGACACATTAGGATTCAACAGGTACAGTATTATGGAATTCACTGTAATGGGAGTATTTAACCTTTACATTTTAACAGTCTCAGTACAATAGGAGAAAAACAAAGCAGAAAATATAAATGCTGAGCAGTTTTCTATTTTCTCTGTGGCATTTTTGTGGAAAAGAAATGACATTTAGGGAGGAAGTAATATTAGCTTTTCTCACACCCTTTTTATTGAAATGCTTCCCTTTTTTTCCCTCCTTTGTTTTCTATAAGAAGTTGAAAATATCCTGGCACCTGGCCTTTGTTGCATAGAGGCTGCTCATATTCTTATCCCTTGTTTATCTTACTCAAATCTTTTCTTTTTTTTTTTTAAGAATATTTATATTCTTTATTTGTTCCTCAGACATGTATGGGGATGATCCTGAGCAAAGCTATGGCACAATTTAAAAATGATTTTAAGTAATTTTCTAGTGGGTATCTTGAACTAAAGAGATGATCTCTTTTGTTGGCTAGCCCTTTACAGGATGATTATGTTCATGTTTTTTTCAAGTTGTTTCCCATTCTGCCATCAAAGAGATGCATTAAACAGTTATTTGATTTGCATCAGATTTTTGCCTTTCTAGATGAAGCTTGTCTGATTGTGACCATTATTTGATGAAGGCATCAGTTTAGCTGTTAGGGGATTTCAAATGTTCTAAAAACTCCTAAAAAAATTCCTATAAAACAATGAAAGTTATTTTAGAATCAGCATCCTACAGGATCATCTCCATGTTTTAAGCATCATATTTTGAGTATCTGGATTTGTTAGAGCCATCGTTTATATCTCAGCAGGGCTGACTCATATTTTCTTTCTTAAGAGGAAGAAACAATATATTACCATCTATACTGGGTGGGGTATTTGGAAGACGTTAGACTGTGCCACTGAGATTCATAAGATTCAATGATGTATGATAAAGGATACTTAAATTTCTCTCTTACCCAGTGCCGTAATATCACAATACTGGTATGGTTTTAAAATAGCAAATACAGCTTGATAGCTTGTCCAGGGGATTTATCCTCCCAAATTTCAACTTCTAATTTTAAAGGAAAAAAAAAAAGAATAAAAAGAAGTCATTAGCTGCTCGCTACTAAGGGTGAAAAAACTCACTGATAAAATAATTATAAAAGAAATGGTGCTGCAGAATCTCTCAAGTGAAATGAAGGAAGCAGTTCACACACCTCAAAGGCATTGCTCTAGGTTAACTCAGACCCATCACTGATTATCTGAATGTCAAAGTTGCTAAGTTTGGATTTCACAAGAAAGGATGATGCAGAGAGGCCTTGTGTAGCAGCAATCATGACAGCTACAAAAACAAAACCAGAACTACCTCCTCATGATGCTACAACCATCATAATGACTTGCCTTCCTGAGAAGCAGGGTTCACTACTTGCACATACAAGAAACCTCTGCATATCTGCAACAACCGAAGGCCAGGGATATTCTAAAGATATGCTAAGGTCTCTCATGTGCCACTAAATAGCATGTATGGGCAAATGAATTAAGTTATTTGAGTGAGACATTTTGAGAATAAAATGCTGTGTTTCTAGTCTTACCTACATGTGAAATATCTATCCCTTGCCCATCAACCTAAGGGAGATCTGCAGGAGCCCCTGTGCTGTCCTGGCTGGGTGATGCACTGAGCTCTCACAGCTGCAGCCTCTGATGCGCTCAGTGGTGCTGCTGTAGCGCCCTTCACATGACTGTGGGGCTTTACAGAGATTCCTTCTCTGGCAAACAGCCACTATCAATCACATTTCATACGGAGATCAGGCAGCTTCCTGCTGTGAAGGCCAGCATGAATCTTTGCTTTGGTGTTTATTTCCTGTTTGCTCATCTTAGCACTAGGTGTCTTCAAAAAGAATATTCTTTCTTTTCTACTTTGGCCTGCAGGATTCAAGTTTCCTTCACTGCCTGGCCTGGCCCTGAGACCATTAGTTGAATTTCTTCTGAGTCAATTTCTTCTGGGAAAGATTTATTTTCAAGAGCTCAGTCCAAGTACTTTAGCAGCAGGTCCCCTAGCTAAAACTCTGACCGTAGGGTCATCCTGTGAGCGCTGTGAAATAAAAATTCTTGAAGTCTTCCAGTGAGAAATTCAGACTCTTCCTAAACTTTATTGTAATCCTGGGGCACTTGCTCAAGAGGAAAATGTAGTGCATGCATTTTGCCCAACTGCATGTTTCAGTGCCACAATTTTTCTCATAAATCTCTTAAAAGAAGACAATGGATAAATAGCAACATCACTGCCATAACTTGTCTGGTGTTCATCTAAGGGTGAAATCTGCAGAGAAACAGAGTAGAGTTTTTCTTCCTTGATGCTTCTACTTGAGACATGTAACATACTCAGAGGAAAGCTGTTTTTCTAAGCATTACCTAATAAGGATAAACAATGGTGTGCTCATCTCTTGTGACAGGAACTCTTTGAAATGAAGTCATCTCTGTACCCAAAGCTCTTGAGCCAAGCATGCCTCTTTCCAATTTGACTCTTGACATAGCAGAGATCTAGATGACATAGAACTTCCAATTTTAGCAGGATCAAGAAATACTTATTTACTTCTAAGGAAACAGGTTTTTAGCCATGATATATTAGTTTTAGTCTTATTTTGGAAAGGGGAAGGTGAGATATTTTTTTCTTGAGTTTCTCTGTATTCTGTTTCTCTATAAATAGATCCATGAACCAGATGATAGAGCTGCTGCCAGTGAGAGCATGTTGGAACAAACACAGTCACCACTTCTGAAGCTGGAGGGCCCTTTATTAAGGACTCACCACTGCCAATCACTTCTAAGCTCCCCTCAGTTCTCCCTATTGCTCACTGTAATGCTCCTGTACTCTATTTTCCATTTTGCCATACCTGAAGTACATGGCCAGGGAGAGGAGTTCATTGATGAGTCCCATCACGTATGAATATGTGCTTGGCTCCTGGCTGTGGGCTCAAGTGTCAGAGGCAACGGGGAGGGCAGCTGAGCGCAGGGTGCCAAGAAGGGGAACTGAGCAGCAAGTTGCAGGTATGCCACCTCCCACGCTGCCAGCAGCACTGCAGGGAAGTGAGGGACAAGAACAGATGGATGGATTTGGAGGAGGGCAGGGTGGAAGGGAGGTCAGGGGAGAGAGAAAGCAAAGCAAGGGAAACAACATCCGAACTGCCCTCCAGCAGTGTACAAGCTTACTCCAGCACAAGACAAATCTCCCTCAAGTATTCGTCTGGACTTGGCAGCTCTGTAAGTAGTGCTACAAATGGTGTCAGTAGCAGGGCATCTTCATGTTTGTGCCAGTAAGTGTTAGGAACGCCCCAGGATTGCTGTCCTGAAGCCAAACCAGAAAGAAAAAAATGAAGATGCTTTCAGCTGTTCCTGGGTTTCATGTCCTGACATCCATTCTTTCAACCCGTGAGCTGTCATATCTGCCTTAAAAAACTCCAGTAGGAGGAGGGAAGATGCATCTGGGAGGAGGGAAGGGAGATGAAGGAAGGGAGGGGAGGGGAAAATATCCCAGCATCTCATGACTGTGACTTTTGCTGAGATTCTTTAATGTCAATGCATAAGTTCTTTGTGCTACCTGTGCAAGCCAGCCTTGGCAGTCCTATTTTGTTCTTTTTTTTTCTCTTGCAATTTGCACAGCCTCATTATGCAGAGGCTTTGGGGCCGTGTTACAATAGCGTAACTCTTGCAAAGTCCATTCTAGGTTTGTAGGCGGGTTCTGACATCAGTTCAGAGAGCTCTGAGGCAGCTCTGTTGGGAAGTTCTAAATAGTCAGCAAGAGCAGTTTACACAAGGGTAGCATATTTTTCCTTTATGACCAACACAAGAAAGGAAGGAGATTGATCATCATCTATGAATCTTGTAACAAATCGACATTTTGTTCATGAGTAATGGAAAAGAACACGACACTTTAAAGAAACTGAAGATTTGTTAGCACACTGATGACAGTAACTGAACCTGCTTGTTGCACATATGACAAAGTCCTTATTTTATGAACTTTCAAAATTACTTTTTAGTTCAGTTCACTTGTTAACATGTGTGGCAATGCTTACATGAGACAAAGTGTGAATACATATAGTATGTTTTTTTCCTAGTGTAGCAGGGATTTCTATTATTTATAAAATGCTTTGGGAAATTTCAATAATCATGAAAGATTATTACAGACTTCTGACACAACTGATGCAAAGGGAAATGGGGAGATATATTTTGACTATCTTACATAGAAGTAGAGGGCTGGAAGGATTTTATTATCATTTTCCTGCTCTAGGAGGTAGGACTAGAAAATCAAGATGAATGACTTGGATTTTTTTTTTCATGCCCTTATCATTTTTTCGAGTTTGTTTACAGACCCTGCAAGATGAATATAAGCTGACAACCTTATGTTATTTTTCTTACTTACCTTTCACTGATAGCTTAGAATTTGTTCATGAAACCTTGAGGTTTGTAGGGCACATGTTGAAACCACTAATCTAAATGATTTCTGGCAGATGACTGCATGTCCTGCTTTTAAAAACCTCCAGTGAAGATCTCAATGTCCATAGGTGTTAACAGCCCTAACTCTCCTTGTAGCTAAACCTTTTCCTTATATTTTTTTTTCCACTACTTCCTTGATACAGACTAAAAAGTTAATTCTTGCCCTATTACTAAATAATCTAGAGAACAATTTGTCACTGTCTTTGATCAGCTAGTGTCTAATTTATGCCTACGAGATTATGGTTCACTTAATCTACACTGCGCTTTATACACTTAGTCTAAACTGCATTTTCAATTTATATTAAGATAACTATTTGGAAAGTAATTGGCACATTGAAAAGATGACTGCATTGATACTCAAATATTTTGTGTCATAAGCAAGTGACATTTGAATATATATTGCAATTTGAGTGAGTGAGACAAGATAAGAGACCAGTCAAAACTGGTTTAAGGAAAACATAGATTTTTCTCCTAGACTTTAAACACAGATGCAGTATTTGTCTCTTGAAGTTTGTTAAGTCATGCTTTCCTTCTATTTTCCTCAACTCTTAACACTCAATTACAATGAATCATATCAGTATCTAGGCACCATTCAATATTTTGGCAATGAGTGAAGCTCAGAAAGATGATGAACACATTAGCCTTTTCTGTGCCATTCAGAGTTCAGACTGCTTTTCAGATTCTGAAGAAAGAAAAAAAATGTATCTGTATCTTCAGTGTTTTTTCACCCTATGCAGTCATATGAATTCTGTTTAGAAACCAAAAATTGGAAGTAAAATTAAAGAAATAAGGAACAGATAATTAATAGTTGAACTAGATGATCTCTAGAGGTCCCTTCCAACCTTAACCATTCCATGATTCTGTGATTCTGTGAAAAATGAAGATTCTGGTCCTTTTTTGAGAGGTCTTAAAATGCACACATCTGGGAGCAAGATAGTGCTTGTTATACTGGCCCCATCATTTGTAATGTGATATATTTTTTGATTTTTGTCTAAGGTAGATCTGCACAGTCTTACTCTGCTAGAACCAACCTCTGATTTTGAGCCAGGCAGATCTGAACTCGGAACTCAAACTTGTCTAATACAGCACTGTTTTGAAGCAAATATGTCCTAGTAAATGGCAGACTCTATGAATTAGCATAACGTTATTATAATGAAATTACTTGTGTTTTCTTGGTTTGAAGTTGATTTCTGTGGAGATCTCAATAATAATTGGATCTGTCTGCAAGAAGGAATACAAACATATTTTGAATTCCTCACATGCAAGTGTAAGGAAAATGATTGTTGTTGGATTTTTTCAGGATGGTCTGAACGACCATGACATGTAATAACTACTGCTATTTGTTATCTGCTATTTCAGAAGAGGGGTCTTCCCACTCCAAATACTGCTTTTATGTGAAATCAGAGCCACTATTTTGAAGAGTTTTCTCTGTGTGAAATGAATGGTTACACAAGTGTAATTATCAATCAGGACATATAAAAACTGATTTAGCATTGGATTTGTTGGCTTAGTGAGATTTTCTGCTTTTTGTATGGTTAAGTCCGAAGAGATGTTAGTCTTGCAGACATTTTCTTGCAATGTTTTTAGGCATTCTATAAGCAGTAATTCTGAGGTTTTCATTTCCTTGCTTTGGAAGGTGCTTGCCATTTGCCTGAGCTGTGCTGAAGAGTTTAGGCTTAAAAGTGGTAGCACCCTTCAAAAGTATAATAAGAATGGCATTCAGACTCTCCTCATTATACTTCCATGACTAAAATTAAATTAGATTGTACACCCTTCTTTATCTATTTAGGGAGAGTAAGCTTAGAATTCCTAGAGTGAAATGATAGAATCCCAAAGAAAAGTCTTTCAGTACCCTCACAAAAAACTGCGAAAAACAAAGGCAAGGGCACAGCTAAGTGGAATGGTAATTGGACAGAATCTTTAATCTTTTACACACTTGGTAAACTAATCACAAACAAAGTGATAAGCAACACAACTAGACAAGTTTATTCAATGTCCATTTTCTAGGTATTCAATTTCTGCAAGCAGATTGTGATTTCTTTTTTAAAAAAAATAAATAACTGGTCAGAATTTGACATTGTCTTTATGTGAAAATGTGTGTTGCTAGCATCCAAATTCTTAAATTTGTATAGAAAATGAACATAAAATGCTTATGTGTGGGAAGGAGAAACAAGAAGGTGATAAGGAATGAAAAAATCAAATCCTCTCAACAAGATAAATGAAATATTTTTGTTCCATACTGACCAAACTTTATGGAGAATAGCAAAAAAGCTTTACTAGTTAAAGGTTATTTGCTCTCTGAAGCTATCCCATCTTCATCACTGTAGTTTTAAGTCTTAACCTGTGCTCTGATAGGATGTAATGCAATGGATGATAACTTTTCCATTAGAAATCCATATGTACATTGTAGTTGGAGAGACTCAGAGGAAAAAATGACTTTCATAATTTCATATGTACTAAGTTCATATGTACTAACCTCATATGTACTAACCCTTGAGCAAACTGCCATGGAAGTCATCATAAAGACTCTCTTTTGATTATTGGGAAGCCAGTCCTTCAGAAGCAGAAGGGAACTTACTTAACTCAGACCATACGGATTACTTAATTTCTAGCACATTCCCGTTTTGGCTGTTGCATTTTGTATTTTTGTTTTAACTGCATTTTTCTAATAAGGAGAATTGAAAGTCATGTTATAAAATAGTGGTGTTTTTTGTTTTCTCATAACAACTGCATTCCAAGCCAATTAGGCAATTGGAGTATTCTAAGAACTATTAATTAGTACATTTTAATTATAACTGATGAAACAGAATTATGTAGATTTTTTTGGAAACTTATTGAGAATCATAATTTTGAGCACTGGCTGGGAGTATATGACAAATGCTACAAAAATGGCAGAAGCCTTTTTATATGACA
This sequence comes from Nothura maculosa, assembly GCA_032353885.1. Lineage (NCBI taxonomy): Eukaryota > Metazoa > Chordata > Aves > Tinamiformes > Tinamidae > Nothura > Nothura maculosa. Next base: position 8,801,374 of record JAUBOD010000445.1, read on the forward strand.
TTTTCCCTAAAGCTGCTGCCAGTGGTTAGACACAATTCCCTCTGGTTTATAGTACTGACATTTCACTCCCCATCAACAGAGCGAACTCAATATATGAACTTTTCCTCCACTATCATTGTTATTATACTATAATAGGAAGTAAACACTGACTCGATTCCTTATGCAGTTTTATAGCCTGCCGCTCACACCTACTCCCTTTTCCTCACCCCACTCCAGAACAGGAGCAGCAGGGAGCAATCAGTGCTATTTCTTTTTAATAGCACACCCAGACTTTTTGTCTTGATGCAGGTGCCCTTTCTGCCCTTTACCTGTCTCTTTTTCCACACGAGGTTGAATGCCCTGCCACCTACGACTGTGTTTACAGCGCGCTGCTGAGATGTTGCTGAGGTCAGCAGTGCTAATACCGCATTAGCGCATCCACTTCAGGGAAAAGAGTGGTAGGTTTAACCAGTAGGGTGCTGTTGCAGCACAAAGTGATACACTCTGAGGCACTCTGCATGTTTTCCAAGCAAACAATGTGTCAGGATTTGCTTTCATGAGCAGTAAATGTAGTAGTAATGCTTCTCACTATAGCAGCAGCGAAGCTGGATACAGTGGTGAGGTGAAATTCCCCTGGGCAGAGGCTAGTGATGGTTCTTTGACACTATCACTGCTGAAATCTGGTGGCTGAACACCCTGGGGGAGCAGGGCTAGCAGCAGTGGTTATTATGCCAGTCCAGAACAACCACCACACGGTCACCAACATTCCGTGATTGTAGCCTGCAGGCAGGATTTTGTCCCCCGTTTCTTGATCACAGCTGTAATGTCATCTGTTAATTAGCCCACATCATGCAAAGATGCTGCACACACACCAAGGCAGACACAATCATTTTCTACTGAGATTTTTCTCCTAAGAGATTGATTTTATGTACTAACTTGAGATTTTCCGGAGTCCAGCGTGTAAAGATCAGAACACTGATTTTGTTGGTTAAATGGATGCTCTCTACTTTATAAAACATGTTTAAAAATAACAGATAGAGATGAAAAAAGGGGAAACTGGAACAGAAGGCAAAGCAAGTAGCCTGGTAGTATTAGACATATCCTCATAAAGCAGTTTTAATTACCTTTTTTTCCCTGGTTACACATGGACATGAATTCCTATATTTCATTATTTCGCTCACCCCTTCCTGCTTGACGTATATCTTCCCTTCATCCACAAAACCCTCAAGTGCTTTGTATTTGTGATGTATTCATGAGAAGTGTATGTAGCTGACAGCTTAACAGACTGATTATCTCAGCTCTTTCCCTAGCATACCCCTTACCCTCAAGGCACTGCTCTGCTATCTTAACTCGGGCAGCTCCTAGCAGAAATCACCTTGGGAGAGTCTATGGGGAGCTTGTGAGACTGGAAGCAAATGCTAGATACCCAATTCTCCCAGGAATTTCTGTTTGGAGAGGAGCCAGAGCCTTCAAGTGCTAGATCACATGCTACCCACTGGTGGGCTACTCACTGTCCTGGTTCTCACTCTTCAGTCAGAAGTCCTTTTGATATTACCTTTGGGTGTTGCCATTTCAGAAGAGGGATGGTAGAATTCAAACAAGCTCTGGCTAGTGAGAATGAAATGAGAGTCTCCTGATAATATACTACAATAAATTGTGCCAGTAGAGTGCTTTTTATCACTCAGTCCTTTATGACCCATTTTAGAAGAAATAGGTCCTCCTATTTTTAGCAGCCTGTTCAGGGAAGCTGTATTGGACATAGTTGACCTCACAGACATTTCCAAACTGTGCTGCTCCAGGTATCTTTTTCTGCAGCTTCATATACTTGGCAAAATATCCTATTTCTAAATTACTTCAGGAGGGAATGCTGACACATCAAGTAGCTTTAGATGAAAGATGTACGAGAGCTGATAACTCAGTGTAAGATCTTGCAAAATTTGTAGGGAGGATGATTTGCTCATAAATTTTCTCAGTGAATCTGGACTATGTGATGAGATTACATTATAACTCAAACTAAAATATTTTAAGACAAAGATAGGAAAGACTCTACGTGTCCTTTTGAGTGCTGAAGTATATAAGCATTGTTTACATAAAGTCTAAGGTCTTTTTTAAGAAAACCTCCCATCATATTCCATTATGGGGAAACATACTGGGATTTGCCTTCAGATACACTCCAGAGCCTTACTGCATGAGCTGAAAGTATTCTGTTTTCTCCCTTGTATGGTGCTACTGAAATGGGAGATGAATGTCTAGGAGTGCATCTCAGAGATACTAGCTGGCTACAGAGAAATACTGCAAGCTAGGAGTCTTTTTTTTTTTAGTTCACTGGGTGCACCGTTCTGGACTTGTCATGATTTGGTCATCATGATTTTCTGCTGCATTTCATTTTGGACCAACTTGTTACAAAACTCAGAGTTTCTGCGTGTCAGAGAAACTCATGGATTTATGAATGTATAAATATAAATCTTGTCAGTTTAATACTGTACTGAATCTTTTGACATCAATCTAAAGTATGATACTACTCTCAATGTATTAGGTGCATTAATTCAGTAAAGAAATAAAGTAGGAAGGATCGGTGATCTACAACTAGAATGCCCCAGTTCCAAGCAACCACATTGATATATGGAAAATAGCTGCTTCCTTCCAAAATACCCACAAAGCCCTTTTGGTCTTTTAGCGGCTGTAGGTCTTTCTCTCCTGTGATTCACAGATAAGTCAAAAATACTCTATTATATTATTGCAAAACTGTGCACACAATCCTGCATATTCAAGTAAATAATTAATATGGAAGAAAATTAAAGTAGTAAATAAGATGCATCATTAAAAAATGTGGGTTTTTATTTACTTGTTTGTATGACAGCAATGCTACAGAAGAAGGTTTGTAAATTAAAAAAAAACCAAAAATGTTTGGTTTAACGCCGTTAAGAAACGTCCTCTAAAACCAGACTTCTTTAATATCTTTGATGTTTTAGGTCCATAGGACAGTGACAAATGCACACCAAGATTTTTGGACTTAAAAGGTTGTTGAATGTCCTGTTAACATTTTGGCTTTTATTTGAAGTTGTGCTTTTGTAGTGGTTGTAGTTCGAATCCATTTATCCAGAGAGCTTCCCTGTAAATTGGAACTGAGTTTCCCAGACTTTTAATGGGTTATCAAGTTCACATGCTGCTATAAAGCAGAGCGAAATGTATCTCTTTCTGACAGGTGTTTATCCAACTTGTTCCGAGAAACATCAATTTCCTTGTGCAATGTATCCCAGATCTCTAAAACTTTATAGGAAGGGAGCTCTTCCTCAATGTTCAACAATGACTTTGTTGAAGTAAGGACAGTCTTCGATAGTTGAACATATTAGAAACAAAGTTAAACTGTGGATGTAATATTGCCAGCACAGTCATTTAGAAATTATGACCAAACTCTTTAATTTCCTGAGATAGCTGTCTCTCTTGCAATAGAAAACCCTAGCCCTTTGTTTTAATGAGAGGAATGTCAAATTCTTTTTTTTTTTCCATCTATCTATGCCAACCAGTTTCTGGAAGTTTTTTACAAACCTTTCTTCTCAGCTGAGCTGTTTGGAAATAGTATCTATATGAAAGCTGCAATTCTTATGTCATTCCTTCCTAATGCTCTGGTTTAAAGAAAACACCAAGTCAGCACTGTCACCAAAAACCAAAAACTGTGAGAACTGACAACTCAAGAAATAGAAAACTGATAAATGACCCTTTTCTCAGGAGTCAGAACAGGTTTTACACTTGAATTATTTACCTTAGGAAATTATATTAAAAATATTATATAATATGCATATATAAGTATTGTTAATGACTTGCTTTCTTGATAGTGCCACTGACTTCCGTAGAAGTGAAACAGCAAGATCTTTTCCAGGCTTGACAAGTCATGGTGATGTTAAGTTTCTGTTTATATGGAGTAAGAACAAACTATTACTTCAAGCAATCATATTCTTGAAAGTTTAATTGTCAGACACAAACAAATAATTAAGGCAAAACATATATGCAGTAAGGAAGGGCAGTTTTTAACTTTAAGCAACTATGTCATATGGTGCATCTTTTCAATAGAACTAATGTTTCACTGCAATGTTTTGCTTTGCCCCATCAGTTAGTGAGCACTTTGGTTCCTGGATTCTTATCAATACTAGTAGAAATCTCAGGTATTTAAACCTCTCCCATATCAATAGAGAGCCTGACTGTACCATTCAGCACACAGATAAAGTGCAATACTCTTAGAGGTGAACAGCTGTACAGATGATAACATTTAATTTGATCTATAGCATCAATATCTTAAATTGTTTTATTTTGAAGCTTATCCAAACATAGAGAAACTTCCCTTAATTTCCCCTCTGACAGAGTTAAGAGTTTGACAGTGTGTCAACACATGGAAGTCCTCCTTTGAGGGCATCTGTCTTCCAATTCAGTATCTGCATGTGAATGGAGATTCATTACTGCTTTTGTTGAGGTGGATTATGACTCCTACTGAAGGATTAAAAAGACACTGTTCTGAGAAGAGCCTGTTCTGACAGCAGCTTTTAAACACATGGATTAATAATAGGGGGACTATTTTGCATTTATTGTAAATCTTTCCTCTGCTCCTGTGTTATAGTTTGACCTGCAAACAAATCGTAGCATTTTAGGGAAGCTTGCAATGTGTAGGAAACAAAATCCTTTATTCCCAAGAAGCTCACCAAACCTATTAGAGATGCTAGTTAATAGGAGAATTCTGTTAAGCTTCTCTGACCTTTTCTCTATGATATTTTTTTCTTCAATAGTATGTGATTACATGATTCTTAAGCTGTCAATCTTTTTTTTTAAGTGCTGTATTTCTGTTTAAGACTTTGGGGGAATACTTCAGCAAAACTATTATAGCAGTTTTGAGAACAACAGCAGGAAAGAAAAGAAAGCATTTCTTGGACCATGCTAAAAGAAAGCAAATTATTGAGCACCTCTCCTCTGTCTTCTGAGTCCCTGTTAGTCTGTTCTTAGTTTCACTGCATCAACTCCAAGTCCCTAACATAGACAAGCAACCCAACATTATCCAGGCAATTTCTAAGCTGTCTTTACAAATCCAAGAATTTATGGAATCCACCATTTTCTTAAACTGCTTGTATCCATCTCCACAGTGTTAAATTGTCATTGTAATCTATTTTTGGGTTATAGTAAAACTACTGCTTGTAAAATTTATTTACATATATATATAGTATTTGTAAGTTCAAATGTAACATAACTGCATATCTTTGTTTAAAATACTGTTTAAAATACTGTATAGATACAGCATCTTATAGGACACTCATGAGTTAGGAAAAATAAAAACCATGACATTTTTTATTTCTATTTGGAAATGGTGATTTAAAGGCAAATGGTAGCAGAAAACACAAGTTAATAGAAGTAGAGTTCCAATTACATATCAGGACTTATGTTTTCTTACTATGTGCTCAAGTCACTTAACCCACCTTATTGCTAGTAAACAGTGAGTCAGCTGCTAGTCAGAGATTCTACACTGATTTTCCTATAAAATATCAAACTGCTGTTTTAAATCCATCCAGAAACATGTCTGGGGTGTTGACTGCAGTTCTGCTCTCTGGGCTGGCTTTATTAAAAGGACCATCTCTGTAATTTGTCAGTTGCTCAACTAGTTTTTTTAAAGCCAACCTGTACGTTAATTTATAGAATACAAAGTACTTGAGGATCAACATTTCTATATACACTTAGAGTATCTATAACAAGTAGCAGAAAGTGAAAGCCTGTGTCATGAGTCTTCTTATGAAAAATGTTATCTTTTATTTTAAATACAAGAAAATGAAGCACAGCTATGTAAGTAAAATGGTATATATAAGAGCATTTAATATTTCTTACTCTGAACTTATCTTCTGCTTGTTAAGTCAGTACAATGTATTTTCCTTTACAGGTAGAATCAAATAGCCTAGGATTTTACTATAGGGCAGATATTAATGCTTTCTAAAAATAGGATTTGGAGAAGAAACATTTATATCCAGAGAAAAGAGAGCTCACAAAATTTACCATTAGTAGTTCTTGAATTCTTGTTCTTATGAGAAAACCAAGTCATTTTGTGTGATATCAAAGTCGGGCAACTCTGAACTCTGAAAGATTCACCCAGCCTACCGTATACCAACCACACCTAATTTGATAGCCACTCCCAAAAGCTCAAAAATTAGAGCATACTATGCATGAAGGAATACTAGACAAGCCTTGGATCCTTTGACTAATAGTAAGATATTGCTAAGTAATCTCAGATGTGAAAATCATTTATCGAATTTGCAGATTTTGTGTTAATCTGATCTCTCCACTGCCATGGCTAACAGTGGCAACAGAGAGTGGGAATGTGTGGTGCTGAAACAACAAAGTTAGCTTCCAGGCTTTAAGAACATTTTCAGATGAGATGTCTTTGCAGATATTTTTTGTGAGTTATATGGGCCTGCTTACTGCGGTGAACCAAAAACAGAATTTTGATAGGCAAAAGGCATTTTCTAGGCCTAGTTGTAATCATTGATTTTTAGCAATTTAAATTCCTAGTATCATTACTCTAGTATTACAATTTAAAGATATATGTCTCTGTCAGGATTCTCAAAAAATATTACTTTGTGGAATTTATATTTTGCCTTCTGAAATATTCACATTCTTATTGGAGAAATTGTTTTTCAAATCTTTCTTTAATTTTTACTTACGTAATTGACATGTCCAATTTTAGAAGTAATGATTGAAATAACTCCTTGAAACAACTTTTTAGGAATGAGTAAAACACACTTTGGACATTCCAGATAAAATTCTATTGCATATGAATAACAAAATTTATTCAAGTATCTTAAAAATGGTGTTTAGGCAAATTGTATGTGAAAATCAAACTATTACCTGTACGGATTTTGAACATGGGTTTTTATTTTGTGTTTCAGTTGCTGTTCCCTCACCAGTGTCAGCTTGTGAACCTGAGCCCAAAACCAAGGGGCATTTCCCGACTCCACGACTCTCCGTGTCCTCCCGAGCAACTGTTGTCGCCAGCATGGAAGCCCCTTCTCAAGGCCTGCAGACGGTCATGAAATGGAAAACAGTAGTGGCCATTTTCGTTGTGGTTGTAGTTTACCTGGTGACTGGAGGACTTGTCTTCCGTGCCCTGGAGCAGCCTTTTGAAAGCAGGCAGAAGAACACAATAGCATTAGAGAAGGCTGACTTCCTTCGGGAACACGTTTGTGTAACCCAGCTAGAACTGGAGACACTGATTCAGGTAAGCTATTGTAGAAGACACTATATCTTGGGAGTCAGGAGAAACAACTTGACAATTCATTGATGAGCTGAACTGACTGGGAACACAAGCCTTGTTCACAGGTTCTTGCACTAGGCTGCTTAGTGCAAAGAAAGAAAAATTACCAACAGGCAATGTGAAGAACAGACTCTTTAAAGTTATTTTAGTGGCTTGCAAATAGAATATTTCGTGTCCTCAGAATATTTTAAATAGTTGTTAAAGATCTTCACTAGAATCATGAAAAATGTATGCCAAGAAAATCAGAGCCTGATACCTGGAAAGGAATTTTGTGGCAGATGACAAGTTTACCAAAGGGTTGTCTATCTCTTCTTTCAGGATTAATCTCAGCAACAAGGTGTGCCAAGAGAAAATGATGGGAATTTTGAAATAAATATTTGGGCAAGAATTCTGAAATTACTGGTACACTAGTTTACAGGTTTATTATTGGTACTTTTAGGTAAATGAACCATGTAGAAGGCATACAATTAGAATCAGAAAATAACCTTAATTTTAAAGGTTATTACTTATTACTCTGGTCTACTGATTTTCAAAGCCTTAGAGTAAATTTTGAAAGAAATAAAAATAAGATACATAGGAATAAGTAGAGAATGGAATAGCGTGCAAGACAGTTTAGTCAGAGTTATCTTTCATTTATTAGATCTCTAGACAAGGAAAACATTATGCACCTCACCTAAATACTTCACACATACTTAGTAAAGTATCTTCTAAGATTTCATCTAGAAACTCACTTTGAATCCTATCTAACTAACTTAGAGGAACACAATGTGTTAATGTCTTGGGTTATTTATCTACCTGGTCAGAGATCCATTGTGATTTTAGGCTATTTTAAGGATCACAGATCTATACAATGGATTGCAGAGGTGTCCACTCACCTATATAAGCCTTCTCCTGGTGCATCAGACTCCATTTTAAAAGATGTTATAAGTTTAGTCTTTCCATTAGGAAACTATACCAGTATCTCATCAATGTGACAGTAAAAACGTACTCAGTTTTCAGCCTAAATTCATTTAGTTTCTGTATAGCTTCTGTTGCTCAACTGCTTCCTCTCTCTTGCCCATATGTAAACTGCAGTCCTCTGCTGCCTATCCTAAGCAATACAAATTCTTTCTGTTTCTTTGCAGATAGAAGTGGGCTTACCCAGCTTGTGCTCTGTGTTCACTGAAGACAGGTCAATTCTGATTTGGAAGCTGTCTGTCCTTGTTTGTGCAGCCTGGTACTCGAGCTAAAGGGCCAAACCTGCTTCAGCAGGAAGCAGTACCATGCTGATGTGACTATTCAGCTTTTGGATCAGGGCTGGCTTGGATCACAGTCATATCTTCAAAAGACAGGTGAACATGGTTGGTTTTCAGTGTAAACTCTTCTGGTCAGGAATATTGGCTCAGATCCATTTCTGGTGAAAATGTTGCAGAGAATATAATTTCCCTTGACAACTTAGGTATGATGTATGCTGGCTGATTACAGATTTTTTAAAAATATTAAAAGCAAGAACTTGTATTCCCCTGATGTGAATGTCACTATTAAAAGATTAAAATACTTCCTTTTAAGCAGAAAAAAGAATACATAATAGATACAACAAGCAAAGCACCTCAGCAGCATAGTAAAGACACCTGCACAGAGACCACAGTACAAAGATTTCTTAATAGCGCATATTCTCTAGCCTAAACTATGTGCCTGTTTTAACTCGTTATTGTGCACAACATCTTGTCCTTCTTTCACCTCAGAAGTGGTGACACAAAAATAATAAACAGGCATACTGTGTCATTGGAAGGCAGATTTTCTGAACAAATTGTATCATCTCTTGAGACTTCAGTATGCCCTCAGGCATAACACAGGGTAACTGGAAATCATTTTGAAAAGGTAAATTAAATGTGTGTAGCAGCTTAGCATTTGTATATCCTAAGGCCAAGAGATGTGAAATATTGGAATAGATCTGTCAATAAAGAATGATATCCTCTGGGTTTTTTAAAACAGCTGGGAGTCAACCTGGATGCAGCGAGGTCACGTGTACTGGTACAGCAAACTGCACCAGTGAGCTGCTGTCTTGGGGTTTAGTGTTACGCTTTCCTGCCTTCGTGATGATGATCTCAAAAGTGACATCTCTAGCTGGCACAATGGGTTACTGCATTGCACCAAATGCTGCACCTGCCTTTGCAGCTGTAACTTCAGCTTCCAGTGCAACCTCCATTGGTCCTGGCTGCTGTGTGTGTGTTCATCCCACGGCTGCCCCTAAAGGAGATATTTATCAATATCATCTGACTGCCATAAAGCACATCCTTTCCAAGGACTGTGATGAATCAGCACTGTGCTTTGGAGAATGCATAGAATGGAAAAAACACAAAATACCTTAGAACTGGCAGGTATCCTGTATTGTGGGGGTGCCTTTGGAAGGAGAATTTTTAAGGAGAGAGGAGAAGAATGTTATATGATTCACAAGGTTAATAATGGATGGTTTTCTCCATTTTTTGCTAGAATTTCAGTCTTTCAAAGGGTTCTGCTTTACAAAACTTGTAAAAAAGCTATATAGGAGTAAATGTTTAGCTGTGAACATTTTGGTGTGGATGAGAAATGCTTTCCAAATTGATTTGCAATAACCCACTGAAAATATTTGTAATGGTGGAACAGATGTGAATGGACCTGGTGATAGTGCTGTGGATTTCTGTCCATTTCTTTCATAGATTTCAGAAACAATATAGTGATGAGAGCAGTGTAAATCCATAGGAAGATGTAAACCCAAATTCAAGTTTCTCTTTATCTCTTGCGTTTTAATTTGTCTGCCTAGTGTTAACACTAAACATTATTTTTTCTTCTTCTCCTTAACAATATCAAATGTTTCACATTTTCTCGGGTGTACTGCAGTGGAAATTCTTACCTGTTTCCTTTTTCTTTCTTTCTTTTTTTTTAAGCACATTTCTGCTTCTGAAGATATCTATTGCAGTGAAACAAATTGTAATTATTTAATCCCCTATGTGATCTGCTAATTGGCATGATGATGAATGCCAGAATAAGAAAATAACAAAATTGGATGCTTTATCTTAGCACTTTTGAAGCTGAAATTTCAGTGTCAGACAGAAGTGAAATCTGGAATATGCTAAGAGAATGAAACATCTGTTGCTTTGACTGATTTAGCGCTATTGTACCCATTTGAAAAAATAACAGAGGGTAGAAAGATTCAAGTGACTGGACATATGGTTGAGTAAAATGACATTGATAGATAAACATGGTAATATATTATAAAGCTGTCTTTGTTCCCATATGTTAAACATAATCTTATTAGTAGCTGGAGTAAACAAGAAGTCACCTTGCCTTTATAAGAAAGTACATTCAGACTGTAATATGAAAAGGCTCTACCTCTTCCTGAAAGATCAGATGTCATCCATCATTAGGAGAGACAGGGAGGAAGGCTATCCATGTGTTTTATCAGGGTAGCTCTTTTGGACCTGATAAGAAAGCTGATATTCTGTTTTCACTTAGCCTGTTCATTATGTAAAGTTTTTTTTTATTTTTAAAATAAAGCTGTTGTATAAAGCCCTAAATTATGACTTTAAATAGAATGTTTTTCTACTGTAAGAAGTTACTTAGGTGATTCATCGGCTTCTTCTCTCTTTTCTTCTTTAGGATTTCATTTATTGTGATTGATTATAGTGAGAAAATCTCACACCTGGGAACTAAGTCATATTATCAATGGCCACTAATGACTACAGCAATTCTAATGAGTTAGCCAGTAAGCTGAATAGGAAGAAGAGTTGGAAGTAAGCCAATTAGACATTACTGGCTAATTTTGTCAATAAGAGTTCACATCTTCAATAGACACATCTGCTTACTGTTTTGAACACCTATTCCAAAGAGTATAAGCAAAATAGGGAATAATCCTGTAAAGATATTTCAGTTTTTAGCTTCTTATCGGGTTCACTAGTGTTTAAGCCAGCTTGTCTTTTCAAGGTATTTCATTGTAGAATGAAGAGAACTTGGATGGCTTTCGTGTACTAGAATAGAGCTCTAAATGGAGAAGGAAAAAAAAGTCTTTTGAGTTTTGAGTTAATTATGGGAAAGACTTGCCTGTTGCTGAAGATAGGAAGATTGTTTATGCTGTGAAGAGAAGCAAAGGTAAATATCTGATTATTGGAACTTCTTCCTGTGCATTTGCTGGGTATTTTCTCTATATCTCAAGTTTTCCTCTGCCCTGATCTTTATTTATGTTTATGTGGGTGCAGCTGGAGGCAACTCAGCTTATGATCCTAAAGACTGTGAAAAAATTCAAATCTCTTGAGTCAGGTCTAAGTTGGTGCAAATACCCTGTGTGGTCCCTGTAACCCAGAGATACTATAATCACACTGAACACAGTAGGACTCTGCTGCTGTTCTGCAGCTACATTGCTTCTAGAACACATCTGAGATGTTTGCAACAGGTTAAGCCTTCTCACATTAGATAGCTCTACATGTCCCTTGTTGAATGCTGTTGCCTGGAAATTGGTTCATGGCACATTTTTAGACCAATACGTAGATGACCTCAACTCACTTGATAAATGTAGATGATAATCATCTGATTGATTGTTACTTGAAGACTTCTGTGGGATGGGCAAAAATATTTAAGGGATGCAATCTCAAGCTCATTACCTCGGTTATTCATGAACAAAAATTATTGATGATTTCAGTGCAGATGAGGGAATAAATGGGAATTTATAATGAGGTAATAATATTTAATCACTGAATAGGGGTATTGAGAATAAGGAGAGAGGTGGTGCATACAGAAAAAATATTTTAAGAATTAGTCTTTAAATGCATCTTCCTAATGAAGGCTATCTGAAAAAATCATCATGGAGAAACATCTGAGCATGAAAGACAATTATTACAGCCTTCTGTGTGCTTGATAGGAATATGTTTGGAAAAGAATTATGGAAGGAGATAATCATTATTGGATTAGTGTGATCTGTGGAGGGAATTAATAGAAGTAGAAAAAGGGATGACAAGAATTTTCTATTCTAACTAAATTCCAATACTTGGATACAGAGGAATAGATCCTTAGAATAGTAAATACCCAATAAAAGGATTATATTTATTCTTGGAAAAGATTTTTCTTCATACTGAGGTGCTACTGGAGAAATTAAAGAAACATGAACAAGTAAATCAGATAAAAGCATTTCTTCCCAAGGAATGCAGAAAGAGTCTGCTTGATTCCTCTATCCCCATCAGCTGCATTACCTCCCAGCTATCATTTTGCCTTTGGGCATGCTCTAGACTTTTCTTTTTTGAGTTAGTTGTCTTAATTAGTGATCAAGGTACCTAACGTGCAACAGGTGATCAGATAGTGATTATGAGGGTACAGTGAAGACTGGCTGCTCCTAAAGTTGAGGACCATAGGATGGCCAATGGAGCAGGGACTTTGCTGGCCAGAGTCTGTCCCTCCACCTCCACTAACAGAGCAGAGCAGATCTGGGGTGCAGCTTCCAGATCATCAGTCAAGTTTGTAGTAGTGAGGCATGTCCAGAGTCAAGGCAGAAACTCAAGACAGGGTCAAGCCTAGTGAGGGTAGCTGTGGTCAGACAGTTGTGATGGCAGGACCATGGCAATAGAGCTGGGCCAAGGCTAGGCCAGATGATTGCCCATAGATCAGGCCCATTGGAGCCTGTGACCAAGCAGGGGTGGAATTGTGGTGGAGTTGGAGCCTGGCACCTCTGTGGTATTGTAGGACCAGCACTGATGGTCTTGGGCTGGACTGAAATGAGGGACAGCAGCATAAGGGAGGCTGAGGAGTAGACACAAACAGGGCAGGCTGTCAGTGCTCTTGGTTGAGATAAGGGTGGTAAGGTCACGCAGTAATCTCATAAAGATATTGATTAGCAGTTTAGTTAGTATTTGAAGTGAAAAAATAATTATTATACTACAACATCTTATTGCAATCAGTAAAGTTATAGGTGGTCAAGATGCAACACTGGAACACTAATTTATTTGTTAGTAGAAAGATGAGAACGAATTAATTGATCCAAACTACACTGCCCTCAGACAGGAGGATATAATCATTATTTGACAGCATAAGCCTGACAGGAATTATTGCTGCTACTGATGATCTGTAAGGGAAAATAACAACCTACTTCCTCTTAAACATCCAGGAGACTGTATTCTAACCTACCTACTGCTGCCCTCTGTGTGTCACCTTATCTCCCCCTGCTGAAGATACCATCACTGAATATCTCCTGCTGCTCTGAAATAATACCATTTAGTTTCCAGGCAAGGTCAGAGGAGAACATTACCTTACAATATGTGCCAGGGTCCACTACATGCTCCAGAGATTCCTGAGCTCAGACTGACCCAGCTGGCTCCTGGATGCACATCACATAATGATGTTGACAAAGCACATGCCATGCTAGCCAGTCCCGATTGTTAAAAAAAAAAGTAATGGTTTCACCTCTGATCTTCAAATCTGTCAGCCAGTTCCCATGAGCTACCTGTGCTCTGCCACATTTTTTTAGATACTTACATTTGTGACAGGTTATGTTGTTTAGGCCAATTGGACTGTCACTTTGGGATTGTTTCCTTAAGAGACCAGGAAATCTCTTAAGAAAATTGCCAGATGAATTGCCTTTCTTTTATACTTTCTGGGTAGCTTTCAGCAGTCCAATCATTTGGTACTTCATTCTTGATTTATGAGGGGATGGGAAGGGTGGAGTTGGCAATTATTTATCAAGCCCTTGCTGAATTCTGATCCTGCCCATCAGAATGCAGGCAACCATCTCAATCTGACATGATCTACTTTGTTCTCAGCAGACATTCACCAAATTATTAAAAAGTAGTAGAGGTAGGATGCAACTCTGCAAGCTCTCCGCTCATTTGTAGTAGCAGTTCAACATCAAATATTCCTGTTTAAGGGATATGTAAAGAGCAGTGATGTGTGTAACCAGATACTGTAAGCATATACATCACCATATTTTTTCATATAATTTTGAGAATAGTCTCATATAATAAATAACATAGTATACATATACTAACACAAGATAACAAAATTACAAAATAACACATATACTACTCATAGTATTTTCATATAATATACACTTTCCTAGGAAAAGAATGGTGAAGGCTGCCTGCTCTGCCAAAGAGCAGGAGCCAGGAGCCAAGTGCAATGGGCAGGTACCAGAGGAGCTGGAAGCGATAGGAAGTACAAAGAACTTGTTAGAGTCCTTGGACTCTTGGAAAGGAGTTGCAGTTCAAAACCTTTGGGAAGGAGAGTTTTATTTTTTAAGACAATCATTCTAGATATAGTTCTAGAGTGATTGATGCAAATTTCTCTATTATAGACTGTAGATTGCATGAGATCTGCAAATAACTTGAGTATATGTGTTATAGGGCATCTCTAAAGTAAACTTGGAAACAAACAGCTGAATGCTTCAGGTGCTGATAAGAGATTTATATTCTTTGCTGTGGAGGCTGTGGATGTTACCTCGGCCTTTCTTTGTACAGTGAAAATTGCAGTGAAAGGCAAATATATATATCCTCATGATGCAATGTGATGACTTCTTTCTAAAAATGCTCCAAGAATTTTTTCAGCTTGCTAATTTGATTTCATTCAGTGTTGTGTGAGTAGGACAACGACCTGTATGTAGTAGAATTACCTCAGTTTCTGATTTGAGTTTAATTTGTTCCTGCACTAGCTGGGGGTCTTTAAACCATGCTGTATCAGTAGACATGTGATCATGTCCAGGATGCCAGCTAGGAAGTCTGTTTGATCATAAATTTGTCCATGATGTTTCCATAGTTATCCTATTTATTTCAAGTGGGATATAAATAAATAAATTCTATTTAGCGCAAAATATAAATAACTTAATCAGTTACCAATTGTCAGCAATTAAAGTCCTTGGCGGAGTAGCTTCAATTGACTTCATGAATGCTATTTGTTTCTATGACCCATCTTGCTGCTTCTTACACCAGCTTTTTCCACTGGGATTTTTTTTCCCTTGGCAGTTATTGCCATAAAAGCAATAATTTTGGATTTCTTTTGTGTTATTAGTCCTCTGTTTCCCAGCTCTTTGTATCTGTTCTCATTGTCTACATAATGTATCTTTATTAATTATATCTTTATTATCTCAGTTATCTTAATTATCTACATTAGTATCTATTTCAATCACATATCAGATCTTATGTACAGAATATTCTACTGTACTTTGAGCAGGACCAAAAAAGTTTAAATCTAAGCTGTTCCCACAGTCTTATCTTGAATTACAAGGCATATGCTAAGGTATTTATAAGGCTGATTTGTTACCTTTTTTTTTTTTCAGCATGCTATTGATGCTGATAATGCTGGAGTCAGTCCCATAGGAAATTCCTCTAACAACAGCAGTCACTGGGACCTTGGAAGTGCCTTTTTCTTTGCTGGAACTGTCATCACAACAATAGGTATGTTTATCTTTTAAAACATAGTCACGCAGAATTGAATTAGGAAATAAATTTCCATAAAGTACATTACAAAGAAATAAACTGGCAGAAATCTATTTCTCTTGATTCTCAAAGGACATAACTCTGACAGTGAGCTTCTGGGAAAGTACCAGAAATTATCTGTTCTTACAGGGTAGAACAACAATGCTGAACTGCAAAATTAGTAGAACCTACACCTTTAAACTCTCTTTTTGGTGTAAATATAGATGATCTTCACTTTTACTATAAAAGTCAAGAATCAGTGCCAGATCAAAGAACCTTGAATAGATATTGGAAATCACGGATTAATTATGCAGACAGGTAACATTTTTCTGAAGAATATCAGTTTATTTTGACTCTGAATCTTTATATAACTATTTTACTATCTGACTCCTTGTAACTGGAAATATACTCACATAAGTATCAAATCCTTTTCAAATTTCTTAGGAAGTACAATCTTGTTTGAAAGAGTTCCAGGAAAAACAAAATCTGTGCTATTTCAGAATTTGTTTCCATGAAGTACTATCATATTTCTCCTTAGTAGATGTAGGATATACTGGAATGCTTCATTTACTTTTCTGAACCATTCATTTTTGGTAATTTCATTATGCAGGTTGTTGTCATCTGTGTCACATATACATTATGTCCAGTGTACTTAGTCTCTCAGTCTGTGAGGGTTGGCTTTATGTGTGTAAAGATTTTTATTCTCTGTTCTGTGAATCTGTTCTTTTGAATATTGTTGAGGCAGTTGGGACTTCAGAAATCAGTCTGAAAGGAAAAGATGATAAATCAATAATGCTGATAATAAGGTTAATATATGAACTGTAATACAGTGCTTTGGTAAATTTAAGCTCTTCTTTAGTGCTCTCTTGATTATCATTAAGGGATCAGAGATATTATTATTTGGAAATCACAGACAAATTGTTGCTTTTTATTTGCATTGCATTTGAAGATTCTTCCATTTGTTGGTACTGCTATTGCATGAATTCTCTCTGGACATTTGCCATTTTTTAATTATGACTACTACTGCATGAATTCTGTCTGGATATTTGCCATTTTTTAATTATGTCCAGTAAATTTCTTCAGCAAAACACTGAAAGATGGAATAAGGTGCTTTTCCACATTATGACTGTGATGCATACTCTGGTGACTGTACAGACAAATAATCCAAAAGAACACAGATTTCATTAAAACGTGAAAATCTGGACTGAAATCTGTAAATTCTTTATGCATTTGAAGCAATAAAAATATTCTAGTTCATTAATATAAACTTGCTATTATGATGAACCAAATAGTGAAGTTGATGCCTCTGGCTCAAAGTGATCATAAAAGGGTACACATAAAGGTGCACACCTTTATATGTCTTTCTACACTGTTACGCTACCACGTGTTTTTAATACTACCGTAAAACTAGAAGGTGGATAGAGGGAAAACAAATGTCTAAGAGGCTTTTAAATTGCTCATTAAAATAAATGTCACTACCTCTGTATGTTGGCACAGTTTAGGAAGGCATCTTCCTTGACATCTACTATTTAAATAATTTATTGAAAAAAGCCTGATATTTGCTTTATATTTTCCATGAATGAGATATTGTGGATATTGTGGAATAGTATCGTGTCTAGGCATGAAAATGATTTTATTTTATCCCCTAAGCTCCTTTTACGCAGACAGACATTCAGCAGACTTTTTTGCCTCAGTCCATTGATCTATGAAACCTCAATTTTCTTAGACTTTCAGCAGAAACCTGGGCTCACAGATGCAGCCATGGAACAGATTCATTTGGGGAAGGTGGTGCCCAGCATCCACATAGTGATTTTACCACCTTGTGCAGAGGGATGTCCCTGTTGCCAGTGTTACAGACTTGAGAAGACTGGAGCCTTAATCCTCAAGGGTCTGGGGATTTGCTGTGGATTAAGCAGACACTTTCTTAGATCTCCGTCTCACCGAATGCTCTGGGTTCCCAGTTCAGCTCATCAGGGACTTGCAGGAAGTATAGCACCATACAGAGAGAAAGCTGCACAGGACTTATCTTTCCCTAGGTAGTACAGCACCTATAGAGAACTAGACCATGTTGTAATTCACTCTCAATTTTCTTACCCTTCAGGACATTCTTGAACTTAAATATGACTCTTCTAGTTATATGAGATATGAGATATTTTATAACATTATTACAAGCATGTAGTGTCTGGCTCGACAGATTGAACAGTCTCTGGTTGGCAGTTAAACAGGACTGCTTCCCTATACAATATGAACTACTCCTCTTCCTAGATGTGTCCTCCTTTCTTCCTCTGTGTGGCTGAACCTCTCTGACAGGAGTTTTTCTGTAGCTTTAAAAGGCTGTGCTTATACATTTGCTTTGCACTGCTCAAAATTCAGCATCTCAGGGAAAGTCTGAAGAGTATTCTAAATAACAACTGAACTGTTGTTTCTGTCTATTCCTTTGGTGGGAAGGTGAAACTACCCTAACAATGAATATATATCTCCATGTATGTACTAGCAAGACACTCTGGCTTTGGAAGTGAGCTCAGCTTAAAGAGACCTCATTCTTGCCTGTGTTGCAGTTTACCATCACTACAGTTATTTTAGTCTTCATGTTTACTTTGTAAACAAAATGACCAAAATAAGAACTAAAAATAACCTTAAAAAAGGAGAAGCAGGGAGAAAAAGGCAAGATGCATTCAAATCTATAGCCAAATTCAATCTATGAAATAAACTTTAGTCAGAATTCATTAATTGCCTCAAGTCATCACAAGCCTTTAAGTCTTTACTGTCTTCAGAACAGCCTATTATCTCTAGTTCAAATAGATCTATTTACACGAATACATCTATTTCACTTATTTTCACTTTATCCATGAGACAGCTGTAGAAATCCAGAGTAAAGATGATTCTGGCATGTTACATTAGTTATCAGAGGATCTACTGCCTCAAAGTCCATCTTTTCTGATGATACCTGGTGTTTCCCAATCCTTATGTGAATTCATAAGGCTCGGAATGAAAACTAAACATGTCCAAATGGGCTGCGTCCAGAAAAGATAGTTTCAATTCATGAGGTACAGACATGTAATTTATCTGTTGATAGGAATCTGTGATCTGTTCAACAGTCCTGGTTTACCTTAATAGAAGGGAAAAGGTAGGCATGTACTTGTCTTTATTACAGCACCAAAAATACTAGGTAAATATAAATGATTTAAGATGTCCAGAGGGAAAGCTTAAAAGCTTATGTGCTAAAAAAAACCTAAAAATAAGCATACATGAAAGTTAGACTTTTTTATCTTTAAATCAAAATGGAACTGAATAAAGCCAGAAGCAGCCCTTGAGATTTCAAGTAGTGTGACTGCAGTCTAGCCAGTGCAATGAGGGGCTGAGGAAATTATGAGCTAACTACTGAAAATAATCTTGTCAGGTGCATCACACCCATCAGGAAGCAATTGGCAGAGCCAAGAGAAGCAGAACATGGAGGCATCAGGCCAGCACTAAGTGATTTTTGTGCCGTGATAGATTAGTTAGATTAATTAATCAAGTAGTAACTTTAGTTATCAAGATGATTCCATGGAAAATATGGGTAACTGAGGCTAAAAATGAATAACTCTAATGGAGAAGCTTGTGTGGGGAATGACATCATGTGGTGGACAGTTTGTGAGGAGGATTTACATGTGGAACACAAGCATTGTTATAGGATCAACCCATTAGTTTTTCTGAAAAACAATATATAAATTTTGAGACTGACGATGTTTTTTTCTTCTCAGGATATGGGAACATTGCTCCAAGCACTGTCGGAGGCAAAATTTTCTGCATCTTGTATGCCATCTTTGGCATTCCACTGTTTGGCTTCTTACTGGCTGGGATTGGAGACCAACTTGGAACCATCTTTGGGAAGGGTATTGCAAGGGTGGAGAAAGTTTTCAGAGTAAGCTTATGGTCAATTTTTCATTTGCATTGTATAACTTGTCTAGCTTTTAATTCTGTTGCTCTAATTTACAGTCCTTTTTAAACACTGGGCAACATTGACATAACTTAGATGATGCTTAATCTTCTTCAGAACCCTCTGTGGTCAGTGAAGAGAAATAGGGTTCTGTAGATGGTTACGTGGGGGATATAGAAGAGAATCTGAATTTTCTTCTTGATGATTCTTTATTTTTTAGTGACTGCAAGCTATCTGTTGAGAACGAATCTCCTAAGTTACCTTATAAGGAGTAGATGTAAAACACCCTTCAAAATAATTCAGACTGCTGTTTTGACATTGTCTCACTGAAAATAGAAAGAAGTAGTATAATCTGGAGAGCTAAGGATACAGTGTAGGTTCTGACTGTACTAGTAACAAAACCTAAAAGACTTGGAAAGCAAAATTATTGGAATGGATATAAGTCTGGGAAGAGGGATGGCTAAATGATATGCTTTCACTGTGAGAGGTCAGATGTTGGAGCACATTTGAGTGGAATTTTCTTCAGGCATTTAGCATTTACACCCCTGTTACAATGGATTGCAGGATGGATTTTGTAGAGTTGAGCAGCTCACGTAATTTCCATTAAGGTGGCCAGTACCCTCCATTTCTGAGTTTGTGTCGCCAGAAGCTATCCTTTTGCAAGCAATGCCACAGAACTGGCAAACGCCACTTTGCTAATTTGCTCATGGTTCACTTCAGGGATTCTCTCTTTGAAGCAGAACTTCTAGAAGTGCCCTCTGTGGTGGTTCCCTTGGAGACGGCTTAAGTAGAGGTAAGTCTTTTCAGGGATGGAGTGGATAAGGAGCTGTCCAAGCTAATTAGTTTAATAGACAGCTATTTCTAAAACATTCCCACAGATGAGAGCAAATTACTTGTAACTGTTTTTTGAAAGGAAATAATTGAGTATTAGATTGGAGTATGAGTGATTTTCTCTTGATTGAGTTACTACAAAGTGTCCCAGACTAGCCATTAGGAATGTCTCTCAGTATAAATGTGGAAAAAGGTGACTACTGAATTTCAGTGAAATAGCATTTACATGCCTGAGCTCAGGCCACTGGAATAGTATCTTTTTTTGGCAACTGTGTAGTTCTGTGAAAATCAGGTCATGAAAAGGTGGCTAAGGTTAGGCCTGTAAAAATGAAATGGGACAAGTTCACAAATTTCTTTTTAAATTAATTTCTTCTTATTTATACCTACTTCAACTAAAAGGAATCTGTAAATCTTCAAGTCTGGTTCTGCCCAAGAAAACTACAGCGTGCTAGTTATTATATGAATTTGAGAATAAGGAGATCTTTGATTAATTCTCAGCTTTATTAGATTTTCTGAATGACTTGTGAAAAAGCAGTAGTCTGTTAGCCAAAGTATCTGCCAAATACTTTATGAATAAAAAGTAATACATATTCTATTTATGATTCACAGATGAGTGTTGTTAATACAATGCCTTACAGAATATAGCCCTTTGGCACATATTAAGAGGTTTGTTTCTTTTCTGGTATTCAAAAGGACTTTCTGCTTTTTCTTCACTTAATGCACTTGTTGTTTATAACCACACAGAGTATTCTTTTTCCTCCTTGGTATTTTGTCAGCTGCCAAAGCAATTTAGACATCTGAGGCATCAAAGTGTTTTAAAGATCTGTGTTGCCTTTGATTAGCCCAGGTAAATGTTTATTCATTTCAGTTCTGTAATGATGTTTGAGGGTTTTATACGTCATTTCCTCAAATATAACTGATAATAAGGTTCAGCTGACTGAACTGTTCATTATATAATCTGCAATTTACTTTCATCTTAGTAACTAGTCTTAATATTCCACATTATATGATTATTTATACAATGGTTGACATTATATTAGCACTGTATGCATGTATGTTGTTTGCTAGTATAAATTATGCTGATTATATTTTTAATAAATATCATAATTATTAAATTACTATTTTGTTTTTAAATTTTTAGATGCCATAAATATTTGTGTCTAATCAGAAAATCAGAAGTAAGAAGCAATTCTTGTTTTAATTCTGAGCTGTGAACAAAATTTAGTTTTATGTGTGACTTGCTTCTTACTTTGTAATTGTCTCCAAAGTGTATTCAAATACAACATCTTTGTGGGAGTAGATCAGAGGAATGGCATTCTCCCCATAAAAATGAGAGAATAGAAAGCAACTAAAAAGAACAAATATATTCTAAATAGACACTAACAGGACTATGAAAATGTCACTGTGTCCCTCATGAATCTGCTGGAGTTTTCTGAGGAGTTGCAGTGTGTATCAACAATTTAGTGATCGTATCTGTTAAATTTTCAGAAAGCTTTTGACAATTTTTTTCATCAAATGCTATAAGGAAATCAAGCTGTGGTAAGTGAGAAGATTTTACATATCAGTAAGTGGATAAAGGGGAAATGGAGATTAGGAATAGATGGTAGAACTATCTGTGTGATTCCATCAGAGTCCTTGCTAGAATCTTACTGCTTTAGTAGAAATGGCCCTCAGTGAATCAGAAAGAGGATGAATATGTAAATGACTGAATTTGCAAATTACATCTCTAGATATTTCAGGATAACTAAAATGATAGTGACTTGAGCTGCAAAAGGTTGGTAATATTACAGTCAAAATGCAGAATGCAGAAATGCATTTGTATTAGGGTTGAGGAATGTAATTCTAATACATGCACACAGGGATTTTACTTCTCTGAAAACACTCCACAGAACATAGCAGCAGTCAAAAAATGAAACAGGCTGTTCATAAAGGGGTTGAAGATGAAAAGGAAAACCCCATATCATCACTGCACAAATCCACAGTGCTCTTGGACAATGAATATCTTATGCAGCTCTAATCATCCCATTTCAAAATTCAGTAACAGAAATGTAAAGCAGTGTTAGGATCTGCATGAGCAGTCTTTTTAGCCAAGTCTTTAAGACTACATTAACTAACTGCCCACTAACTATCTGGAGCAGTACAGGTTGTACTCTTAAGAAGGGAGTAGGAGGAAAAAGGCAGAAAGTTTTTGTATGTCCTAGAATTTATATAATATGAAGTTTACATGTGCATATGGCTCAACACTCTGTTTCTGTCTATCTTCAGTTATTTTTTGTAACTGTGCTCTTTATACATTCACTCTTATAGCTGTTACATGGCTAGTGTCAGGGCAGGCAAAACTTGCTCACATCCTTACAGCCTTGTTGTCATATGTATAGGTGGATGGGATCTGAAGGCAACTTGATCTTGCACTGAGCTAAAGTAGTCTACAAGGGAAAGGGGAAAGTGAGATGATGCACTGTAGACCTGAGAGTGCTTCTGAGACCCAGGTTATCAAACATTGTCAAATATCATCAGGGATATGGGAGATAAGAGCATGACTGGAGAGTGACTGAATAGAATTTTAATCTTTAGCCTAGTGAAGACTTTACCGGCATAGGCAGATATTAGAGACTTCCATAAAATCACAAATACTATGGAGAAAGTGAGTAGGAAATAATTATTCCCTGCTTCTTGTAACATTGAAATGAGGGACCTGTCAGCGAAAACACTTCACATTAAATTTTAAAAAAGCCTAGAGGAAGTATGCCTCATGCAAAGTCTAAATTAAGCTTTGAAACTCATTGCTATTTGTAGCAATCAGAAGCATACATGGATTAGGAAAGGACAATTTCATGGTGATGAATCCATTGAGGGCTTCGCTTCATAAAACAGTAAAACCCAGACATCACCTCTAACAAAAGAAAGCTTTCTATTATGTTCACAGAAATGTAGGAAGGAATACCAAAGTAATAACCCCATTTTATTCACTCTCTTTTATATTCTTTTTCTTTCTAAACTGTTCCTGACTACCTTTGAAGTTAGACTATTGAGTTGGGCAGACTTTCGGTGTGATCTAGCATGTTCAATATTCTATTACATAGAAAGGTCATTTGTTTGGTGGAGCATCACATAGCCAAATAAGAGGGCAGTACAGGTGCGAGTGGTAGTTTTACTTTGGTTAAAAGAGGTTTGATTCTGAATGAAGTAAAGCAGACCATATTCCCTCCCCTGTGCCCATCTTCACTGAATGGAAACTGCTGCAGAGCTGCAGAGCTCTGTTGTCATGTTGTCAAGTCTGTTTTCAATAATGTAGTTACTTATTTTCTTACCTTTTATTTATTTATTTATTTATTTATAGTTCTAAAAGAGAAACAAAAGGCAGATCTAGCTGTTTTTCAT
The DNA here is from genome assembly GCA_032353885.1 of Nothura maculosa. Classification (NCBI taxonomy): domain Eukaryota; kingdom Metazoa; phylum Chordata; class Aves; order Tinamiformes; family Tinamidae; genus Nothura; species Nothura maculosa. The sequence goes on from JAUBOD010000445.1 coordinate 8,825,174, forward strand.
GTACTAGTCCTGTCCCACCTACTTTTTTTCTATATAATCTACATGTGATGCATGGAAAAGCTTGGCATGTAGGGTTCATGGTGGACCTGCAGTAACTTCTTGCCTTCTTCTTTGAAGCAGAATTTCACCATTTCAGATGCTCCGGATTTTTGTTTGTTTGCTTGTTTTGAGGATAGGTAGCAAGCTGTATATGTGCACTGGCAGCTGGGAAGAAGAAGGTTTCCACTTCAGCACAGAGCTCTTCTCATCCAACACATTCCCTTCACATGGCTCTTCCTCAGTGCAGCAGTGAAACTGTGAGCAGTCAGCTCGTCGTGCTGCACAAGGGACAACTTGCCCCTGGCACTGCCCAGTACAGCTGGAAAGAGGAAAGGAGAATTTCTCCCAGAGTTGCTGTGCTAGCACTCTTCTATTGCCTGAGATCTTTGTAAAACCCAATCAAAACTGCATTAATTAGTAGCATAAGTTAGAGCCCAGAAATGCTGCATTTAGTTATAATAGGGATCAGTCCAGGCATTCTGTTGAATTTTAGGAACAGTTTGAACCTCATAAAAGTGGAGAGACCTCTGATCGTATCAAATATGCACTACTCCCACAGTATTGAGAGAATATTTGATCAGAGGAATTGAGCATTTACTACTGTACCTCTTGCAATAAAAAAATATTTTTGCCACTGTTACAGTGTGTAAATACCAGGGAAAACAACCACACATTACTGGACAGAGATGCATATATTTTACTGCAAAATGATGCGTTGTAAAAACAGATGTTTTTTATGTACCTTGTTTGGAATCTTTTCATGTACCTTGCTCCTGGGAAGAATGAACACTGACTAGAACACAGGGAGTTAATACTAATAATTTCCCAAACCACAAAGTGGCAGTTCTGTGGCATCTCTCCTACTTGGACAATCTTGTTTTGTACATGTAAATAAACACCAACCATATCAGAGACATAAACCAAAGTGTCCCCCACCCAAGCACTCCCTATATACTCACATACTGATTATATTTACATGTTTTGTCTTTAATATTTTCAGACAGAACCTGATTACTAGTCTATTTTTACATGCATACAAGTAGGTTCTGAGCAAAGGTGCATATGCAGGGTCACCTGAGCCATTATGCATGCACTAGTCTCAGAATTATCTGGGTGCTGGCATCCTCCATCTGACAGCAGCTTTAGACAGAACCTTCAGGAATGGTGTATGAAATCAGCATAAGCATGAAATAGGTATAGCAGGAAAACAGTAACTTTGACTTAGTTACTGGGATGCTGTCCGAGTTTTGATATTTCTCTGAAAAAATATTGTCTGTTTAAATTGTGGAAGCATTCCTAGGAGCAGTGAGGAAATCCAGGATTTCATTACCCAGGTGAATTCCCAATTTGGAAAATTGTTTGTAGGTGTTTCTAAGTGTATTTTCTTCTAGTTCATCAGTAACTTTTCTGTTATAAGAAGTTACTGTGATGTTTACCTGTATATTCTTCTCTCTCTGCTCCATCCTGCCTGGACACCTTCAATACTCTTCCTAACAATGCTAGTTCTTCTAATTGCTTTTTTTTTCAGTTTAAAAGAGTCCAGACCCAGGGACATCTGGACTCCTTAGTATGTCTAGCAGAAATGTGTCTGTTGACTCTTTTACAGTGTTGAACTGAGAGGATTAAAGGCAGGAGTGTTAAGTTTACATTGCCTGTCTCTGAAATACTTTTCTCCTTGAGATGCTGCAGGCCATCGCGTTTATGTTTCCAACTAGTGCTTTAATTCTGGTAATGGAAAGATAGTAAGGAGTTTGATTTCTGGTTTTGATCATTACCTGCTTTAGCAGTCGTTATGGTCAAGTGCTTAATGCAAAGTACAGCAAATGATAATCTCTAAATAATCAACTAATACTGCAGTCTGTGACTTCAATACAGACCATGATTCTTCATCTACCGGAGCAAATTTTGTTTCTGAATTGTATTTTGAAATCAGCCATTGGCTTATGATGTGAGCTTGAATATATCATTTTTCCTTTTTGATTCACATCCCCCTTTTTTTTTATGCTTGAGTTATGGGAAAGCACCTTTTCTGCAGAGTACTGAGATAATATAATGGTGTTTATAAATCCATGATAAAATCTATAGATCTCAGACATGGAATATCAGCTTTCAGAATTCCATATCCTCAGAGTGTGCATTTAATTCAGATAGCAATGCTTACAGGTAACTTGCTTCAGCAAAAGTAACTGAAGTGCTCCAAATCCTTCCCTGTGTCACGATCCACAGTTCTTGGATCATGAAGTACCAAATGTAAATAATATTTACTTGAGCTAACGTCTGGGTGGCTGTAGGGAACATCTTTTAAACTGTGATTTAAGGGTTATTATTACCCTGAACAAGTAAATACAGATTTTGAATTCTCTGAAAGAGTTTTCAAACCTTCTGATTTTAGCAGCACTATCTATTGGACCTATAGAGTTTGAGATGCACAGATGCAGCTTCACAGATTGGATCTTGAAGGTCTTGACATAAGTCTGCCTCTGAGAAGAGCCCCAGGAGGTGTTGCAAGAGCATTTCTGGGGTTGCTGGAAAGAGAAGGCAAAAATACTAGAAAGGGAAACCATGTTAAAATTAGGAATATATAATAGTTCCAATAGTTCTAATTTGGGAGTCAAATCAGTCTTACTAGAGAGATAATAGTATAAAGAGAAAAGGAAAGACTATTGTAAAACGAGGCTTTACAACTAGAATCTAGAGTACAGTATTATCTGGGAATCTCAAGTCAATATATTTCACTAAAAAATTGAAATACAATATGCCCTAAAGTCTATTCCCCAGGCTAATTGTCTGATATTTCAGTAATACCTCTTTCTGTAAGTGTTAAGCACTGAGCAATGTAACTTGGAGATACAAAGCAGTCAATATAAGGCCCAGGGTACTGTTTAGCCTGCCTGTGAAACCTTTTAATATCTTTTAATTGCATATTTTTTCTTCTTAATTTACTATTATCAAAGATGCAAACCTTTAATAATACTTCTCCGTGCAGTCATTCTTTTGTCAGTGAACTGCAGTGCTGTTAATAATGCAAAGATATTAAAACAGAATCTTCTACAAAACTGAGCAGTGATTCATGATTAGTACAAGAATTCTATTTATCACTGCTCAGGTACCTGTCTATATTGCAGTAAATTGTAGTAATTAATTTCTCTATTGGAAAGCTAAATTCATTACATCATTGTTTTCTGGCTGTGGATAGACTCCAGCAATTTTAGTATATGACCTCCTATTCCTCAAGGTCCTCTATTACCTTTAGTGTTTTTCTCGATCTGTTTTAGCTTTCTGTAGAGTGCACAGTTTCTGCATCAAAACCCAATGCTGCTCAGCTCTCATTCAGTTTCAAACCAACCTTATACTCAGAATGTGATCTCAGCATGCGCAGAAAGGAGATATATTTCCAAACAGAACCTGATTCCCAAAATTCTTATTAAGAAAGCGAGTAAAATGGCCCTTTGTTAGGCTCTGAAATGATCAGAAAACACTGTTGTAAAGGGTAAGTCTAAACCGACCTGCCTCCTCCTAAAATTAGTATTAATCACGCAGTCTTTAATTGCAGTGAAGTGCACTGGAAATAAATCTCATGTGTCTCAGCAATTATCTCTCATGAAACCTGAGACAAACAAGAGCCGAAAGCGTGGTGAAGAATTTACTGAGCAGTAAGGGTTTCCTACATTCGCTGTGTGAGGCTTAAAAATTTAATACTTTAGTGGAAACTACTGATTAATGCCAAAGAACATGTGAACTTTTCACACATCAGCCTGGAAGGTAAAATGTTTCCTAAGCGCTACTGATGAAGGACCTCCTTTTGTTACTGCCTTAAATTTTGGCCATATTGCTATGGAAACTTCTCTGAGTTCCTAACAATGCCATGCTGGAATGTTAAGTCCTGTATGCTGGTTCTGATACAGGTTTGTCATCTCTAGAAACATGGCATATCCTGAAGAAAATACCTGACCTGAGATTGTTAAAGTGCTGGTTTGAAATACGGCATATAAAGGAAAAGCAGGAGAGAAGTGAACCTGGAGCAGAGTCACTGAAAAACATAGGTGACCATTGACCTTCCTCTCAGACGAATACATAGAGCCATTTGGGTTAGGGTCAAGGCTCTATGATATCCTCTGAAACTGCTGTGAAGAACATCAGGAGAAATATCAAAATAGTGTGTGAGGGGAAGGAGGGCTCTTGAAAGGCAACAAAGAGGAATTACCTCATGAGAGTACCTGCACGTAGGATCTCACTCAAGGCATGGAAACTGTGTTACTTTCTCACTTAATAGATGCTCATTCAAGACTACAAACAGGAGAAAAGTAGGGAATTCAGTGTTACATTGCATCTGTTTTTTTTCCCCAGAGTGGAGCTGCTGTGTACTGTTCCTGGTGCTTCTGCTCTATGGAGTCTGCATCCATCTAGACTGAAAGTCACTCTTTGTGGGCTAGCTACTTGATAGAACATTCTGTGGTTGCTTGATTAGTCACAAATAGTGATTTTCTCTAAAAAGACTGCCACATTACAGCCTTTATAGTGTTAATAGCCATGAGAAATCCCCTAGTACAAGCAAATATGCCTTGGAGGCTGCTACAAGGATTTCTTGCAGAGAATGAAGTGTGCTATGGTGCTCAAGAAAGGGAAAGGAAAGGCCTCTTAGACCTTTTTTTCCAGACTAAACAGAAATTGAAACTTGCAGACTGACAACAGATATTAGGAATCTAGTCTGAAGATTACTTCCCTCCCAGTTCAGAAAAGGTCAATATTTAGCATTTGAAAGTCCAGTCCAACAGTTTCTATTCTAACATCACAAACATTGATGTCGCTACAATCCTAAGCAGTATAAAATGTTCTAGAACACAACAATATGAAGGGATGTGGATGTTTTACTACACTTGACATGAAGAAAACAAAACCAAAACATTAAGAACCAAAAAGTCAACTCAAGTCCCCAAAAGAACTAACAACAGAAATACTGAATTTCTTCATTCTGTAAAAAGAAGATCAATTCTAACACAAAAATGCATTTTCTGTTTCTTGCTAAGTCTTGGATAGTGGCTATTGTACAATAAACAGCTAGATCCTTTATTGATCTGGTTATGTTAATTGTATTTTTCATCATGTCTCAGAGCATTTTTTAATTAGACTGAGAGCATATATTCAAAAATCTAATAACATGTTCTAGGAGCCAAGCTATTATGTCATATTTTTCTGTGCCTGGTTATAACTGCATTACATATTTTCCCTTCAATTGTACTGATAAACAAGGTGAAAGCATTGACTCAGCACTGACAAAAATTAGGGTTTCCAAGAATGACAAGACAGAATCCTCCTAGGCAAAATGAAATGCTGCCAGTGTGGTGTTCTGTTAGCAGAGCAACCATTATCAACCCTTCCTTGTATTCTTTAGGACAGGGGCATATATGTATAACTTTGAAAATATTTTAAGTCTGGAATAGAAGGGAGCAATATATATATAACAAATCTGGCATCTGAGAGCCATGCCCAAACTGCCATGTCTGAGCCATAACCCTATGTCATATTTTGTCTGCTCCAGTATATAGAAAAAAACATACATAAATCCCTCTTACTTCACATTTATTTTTTTCTGTTGAATACAACTCAACTAGAACAGATGTTTGTGGTCATTACTGTTATTTTTATGGTTTTTTTGGCAGTGTAATGGGCAAGTTGTAGAAGTGAGTTTATATATACTAGGAAACCCAACTTGAACTTTTCAGAGAGAGGAAAAAAGATTGGAAAGGGAAATAGCAAATCTGCAAAACATCCATGACAGTCTTTCTTTATATTTTCAAAATAGTGTATCAGCACTCACATTGTGACTCCTGCAAGATCCACATATAGCTGTTTCCAAAAATATTATTAGAAAAGCCTGTTGCCCTATGAGAATCTTGCTGCATATTCTATCTGGGACTAGATGAACACCCTACTGAACTGTGATTTTATGGGGAGAAACAGCGATGTAAAAAAGAGCACCACTTTACTCTGCCTTGTGCCCTGTGTGTCTTGAAAAGTATCTCTATCGAGTTTATTAACAAGTGTGAGTTTTTACAGCTTTTTTATCTGTTTACCCTATACTAAAGTTAAGAAATAGAGGATGGATTTTGCATCTTCTGATGCAGCAATAGCAGCATTCTTTGTAAAATGTTAGTATTGAAAACCGCTGAGGCATCAGAGAGCTGGTTAGGCAGAGGATTGGGAGCCTGTCTGTAGCAGAATGCTCCAATCCACTCTCCTTAGTCTACTGAGGTGTCTGAAATGTTATATATATTTACATTTCCTGGAAAAAAATGTACTGAGAATTCTGCTTCTGTGCTTTCTGAGGAGAGCTGCCTTCTTGGCTGTGTGAGGAACCTAGGTGCAAATAAATCCATTTGGGGTTTATTAGGTGTGTCATGTTGGCAAAATGCCCTGAAAGACCCTGTTCATTAGATATGCTCAAGACCACATGTAAGAAAAAGAACTAATATGTCACTTATTTTGTCTTATGCTTACATATATAAAGACCGGCTTTCATCTTGTTAAAATATTATGATCTAGAGGAAGTGATTTAGAAGACAATCTGTTTAATTAGTGCATAAGAAGAGAGAATCTCTTCCAAGAATAATTGGCAGCATGGGAGAGGGCATGAAGTCAAGAGCAGGCAAAGGAGACAAAAGAAATGTTAAAGAAATGTGAGTGTTCTGCAGAGATCAAGACAGCATGTTGCAAGGAACCACAGGATGCTACTAATAAAAATATAATTTTCATCTAGGCAAAAAGGTAAACAACTCTCTTGGAATATGGGGGATATTTGTCAGGAATTCAGAAACAACTGAGAAAATCTTTGGAAGATAGGAGCCCTATGAGCTCACCAAGAGGCAGCAAATGTTCCAGTGCTATTTTTGGTTGAGCAGTACTGTAGATTGAGGGAGTTTCTGAAAATTAGAGGTGACACTACAAAATCTTGGAACGAGTATATCTGAAATATGGTATACTGTATATATTCCAGATACTATATATACTTATATTTAACAAATGGTTTAGTTTGAAAAAAAGGTTAGAAATGTAGCATCTTTGGATGCCATGGTTAATATTCTCTTCTTGAAAAAGTCTTCTCTCTTTTTCAAAAGGATATGAATGATGTCTAAGTGTCATCCCTGTTTCCTTAAGAACCTTGCTCTATATTTTTATTGTCTATAGTCAAAACAAAAAAATTGTAACCAATTCTGATAGCTAAAGAGCCATAAAAGTTCACTATCTTATGAACAATATGATGCTGTATACAGTAAGGTTGCTCTAACCACCTTAAGAGGAAAATCAACACCTTTATTAGGAAATGTAGTTGATCTAGAAAACATCATAGCTTCTTAAATTACAGAACGCTCTCCATTCTTTATATGTTAGATTCCTCCTTCAATCTTTTTTAAATGAGCTCCAGTTGCGTTTAATTAAAGCTGTTCTCATTAGTGTGAGCTAATTTGTATTTGATGAGTGTGTCACAAATTATCTGCTTCCTTAATGTGAAGTGCAGAACTTGTTGGTAAAACAAAACTTTAAAAAAAAAGAAAGAGAAAAGAAGTAGAAAACATTTCTTCTAAATGTCTTTTCAATTTACTTAAACCACATGAGATAACCTGTCTGCAATTGGTCAGCTATTTTCTTTTCATCAGTTACCTCCAGAATGAAAATACTATTTTAAAAAAGAAGTTCTTTTACTGTTTCGAATCCTAAAGGCAATTTTTGTCTGCTGGTTGAGCAGTTCTTGCCACCTTTTGCTGGAAATCAGTTTCCAGAAGGTTGTTTTAGTTTCATATACTGCAGGAACACAGCATATATCATCATTCACATCTTTCATGGACAGACTTATTCCCCTGAAAAGAACTGCATACTTGATGAATCCATTTGGATTACTAACACAGGAGACCTGGGCAGTAATGTAAAACCAGAGAGGAGGACAGATTCGTACTGCAACTTTTGATGATTTACTGACCACATGAAGGGAAAGAATACTTAATCTTATTTATGGCATACCCACTTTACTGATATTAGTGTTTTTAGAAGGCTGGTTTCATTTCTAAAGTTGAGCTAACCAAAATTTTAATGAGGAACAAAAGCATTCCTTATTCAGGGTTGATACTTTACACATTTCTTATACAATAAGGAATGGATGATCAAAGTGACTGTGATGCTCAGTGGCATGAAGGTGAAAACTGATCTTATTGATACTCTAAGTGAGGTCACAAAAATCACAAAAAGGTAGAATTTCCCTGTGTAGTACACAGAGAGGTAGACGGCTAAAGCAATGATCCAGAATATCTTACACATTGAATTTGCAGAAACCAAAACCAGTCTTCAAGGAAAGTGTGGGGATGTTTGCTATGCAATTTTGTACCTGGAATTAAAAGCCTATTTCAAGGATTTAGGTAGGCGCTTCTGAGAAACTAGAGTTAAGAAACCAGTATTGAGGGGATTGACTGCTTTTTGCTTAGACTGCACAGAGTAGGTATGTGATTTAACCCTGATTTGCAGGTGTTTGCTATCTTTTGTAGAACTGCTTGGTTGTTAGAGAGCATAGGAGACTTGGGTTCTTCCTAGCCTTGAGAAATCAGAACATACATATCAGGGCAGTTCCCTGTTCTCCTAGATACTAGGCTATGTTGTGTAGGACAGTTCTTGCCCCTCCTGTTAAAACTGGCTAGCTGTTTAGTTGAGAATACAAACAGTCATTAGCTTGCCTGATTGGCAAGTGATTCTGTACCATGACAGCTAGGTTGTTGGGTTTAGAAAAGGAGAGAAGTAACAAAAGTATGCAAGGTGGCTGTTCCAGTGAAAATGCTAGCCTGATAAAAACAAAGTTCTTTGGGGGATGTTATAATTCTTTTATAAAATAGTTAAAACTAGTCTAGTGTGACTTGATATAATTGTTCCGAAACTGGATTGTGTGAAGGTTGCATTTAGTTATTTCTGAAAATGTGGGCAGCTTGTAAGGATGTTATCTGTAGGGAAATAGTAATGTTAACTCTGTAAATAAGAAGAAAAAAATGCAAACCATCCTTTTTCTTCATATGTGGTTACTGCAATTAACATATTCCATAAATAGAGCCACTTATGCCATAGCATTTCCTAGAAACATTTATTATGGTGTATGTCTTCAAAGTGAGTATCTAGTTCATGTTATAAAAAGATTACTTTTTCACTGGTATCCTGAATTTCACCTGTCTTTCTTCAGTTGGTAATTCTGCTTTGGTATCTTGCTTTCACACTCTATTCAGTTGCTTGCTGAGTTCTGTACTAATTGGTACCATTGGAAGAATAAAAACCAAACATTAGCTATTTTCCTTTTGTATGAATAACTGAGGTACAAAATTGTTACCATTTTTACTTATTAAAAAAAATATTTGGATGAATTTGTCATTCGTAAACAAGTGGATGTCCTGAACATTTGGTACTGATTTGAATGTTCCTTCCACCTCTTGCTCCTATCATGAGGCAAGACTACCCTGACTCATTTGGAAATGCATCTTTAATGTAACTATATGGGGACTGGAAAAAGGATTATTATGCATATCTTTGATAGCAAGGGCTTGGCAGCTCTAAAGCAGTTTTTGTCCAAGGATTCCCAGTAGTATGTTATAACAGCACATATGCCTCATAATTTCCACTGCAGGTAGATGTTTGTCATTTCATTTTTACACATTGGGAAACTGGAGCATTTAGAAGAAGTGATGAAGTCACCTTGGCCAAACTAGTAAACAAACAACAACAACAAAATCTGGTTAAATACTGGTATGATTGGTCTGTGATTCACGACGGGCAAAGTTCCAATAATCCACTCAAAATATTTTTTTTCATTTGTTATTTTCTTTTTCTAGAAAAAACAAGTGAGTCAAACAAAGATCCGAGTGATCTCTACCATCCTCTTCATCCTGGCAGGCTGTATCGTCTTCGTGACCATTCCTGCGGTTATCTTCAAACACATTGAGGGATGGACAGCCTTGGAGTCCATCTACTTCGTGGTTGTCACTCTGACTACTGTTGGCTTTGGTGATTTTGTAGCAGGTGAGCAGCTTTGAGGTACTGTATATGAGGGCCTTGGCTCTTCTCTGGTTTAGAGAAGTATATTTTTCAAGGTATATTCCAGTAAAACAACACTAGGTGTTTCTGTTTGAGGCTAGTGTACAACAACACACAGGACTCCAGGCTAATTTAAGACCCTATGGCTTGCCATCTGCACAGTGCAACTCTTCAGCAATATAAATAACGGGAGTTTCAGCAGACCTGGTTATCCTTTATCCTGTAATGAATTAAGCACAAATCAAATGACTTTCCTATTGAATTCAGGACTTATATTAATCCATGAGATCTCACTGTGATATTGATTGCTGAAGTACGTTAGCCAAAATGATGAAGAGATGGAACTTTCCCAAAGTAGGGCTGAGCTGTAGGACTAGGAAACTGTCTGATGTGATGCAGTAGTTGGCTGCTATAGCATTCTCTTGCCTGAGCTACAACATTTCAGAGGCTGGATTTCCTCACATGACCTTCTCAGAAATTTTGACCTTGTACCTGCCCTTTTAAGGAAAACTCATACAGGATGGAGAGAATTAATGGTGTGTGCATTTCAGGTCTAGGACGAGACTCTCTAAGATTAATACATTACTAACACGTACTATAAATAGCCATCCTGATTGATCAGTGAGGAGAGGGTGTCAGAAATGCTGGCTAGAGAAAAGGAAAGATCTTTTTTTCACTGTACAGCTTTGCTAAAAAAAAAAAAGATGGTTAAAATAAGCAGAATTTCTTTTCCCATTAGTGCATGACCTCTTTTCCCCATTCCTATTAGCAGTTATAAGTGCATTAAGCTGCCTGAGTTACAACTACTGTACACTGGCTACATTATGTCACCTTTTTATCCTGAAATATCAGCAGGACTATGCTGATTTATTACAAGTAGAATGTGGCCTATAGCTTGCCATAGTAAGAATGCTTTCACACTAGTGTTGGAAATATGAGTGACTTTAAAAATAGCAAATGAAACAAGAAGTTATGATTTTTGGTTTTCCTTGATGAATAGTTGTGGACAGTTCTTTTTGTAGACAAGACTCTCTCATCCTCCCTTTTTTGGATACTGTGATAAAGATTATGTGAATTATTGAGTAAAAAATGGCCACGAACAAAAAGAGCTCCAGATATGAAAAAAGTGTCATTTTATGAGTGTTTGAATATAGAATTGAATGTATGACTTTGGTCCATTTCAACCACTTGAAAGTGAAGAGAAGCTCATTGGTATTCTGGCTTTGTGTTATCATAGGATAGAGTGAAAGAAAAATAATTCACAGTCTTTTTCTTAAGTATATGGCACTTTAATATTATTTTCTTTAATAGTATAATTGTACAAAATGAATCAAAGTGTTCTACATCCAACATGATCAGGAGAATGAAATCCACAGCTGGATGGCCACTAATGACCAGAAATTTTCAAAAACCAAATGGAGCACCTTAAATTAAAAAAGTTCACAGGTTCTTACAATATGAGTTTCAGACCAGGTGATCACCAGCAGATATGGGTTTTATTGCTGGTTTTGACACACTTTTTCTGGTACTTTTATTTTTTGTCACTTTAATCTCTCCATATCTCTATCCTTTTAACATCAGAGAAAATACTGTATCATGTTGAGTGAAGCAGGATCGGTGGAGCTATGGTAATTTATACCAGTAGGATATGGCCTATATCTTGCCATAGTGGAAGTGCTTTTGCATTAGCATTGGAAATACAGTTGTGGATGGAATCTGTTAAAAAAAAACTACAATATTTGATGGGTTGAAAAAAAAAAGGTAATGTCTCTGTAGGCTGACTACTCCATAAGGCAGACCTAGACAATCTGCTTTATAGCAAACTTCTGCAGGGACGTGTGATCACAACAGGCTCATTGTACCATAGCAACAGCAGCCCCCACCTCCTATTGTTTCACACTCTTGAAGACTGGAAAAAAAGAATGATTCATACAGTGTATGGGGAGAGATTAACATCAAAAACAATATTTGGGTCCCTGCCAATACTTGAATGCCTAAGCTCTCATGCAAATGTTCTATCACTGTAAGTACACTTACACTCAATCTGCATAAAATTCATTTTAAAGAGTCATAAGAATGTCTCAGATTGCTAAAAAAGCTAAAAATTGCTAAAAATTGTCACCTAGGGATTTTAATGGGGGAAAAAAAACACCCAAAAACCCTTTCAGGCCATAACAAGGCAGAGGTTAGTACTGTTTATCCCGACTAGCAGAAATATTCCTTGCTCTGCTTAAGAATAGGCCAAGTAGGCCTGTTCTTCTAGCAGACATTTACCCAGGTCCCAGCACGGGTGGTTTTTGAGTTGAGGAACGTGCATATATGAGGCTGTGCATATGCAGCAGTACAGCTTCTTTGCCTCCTACTCATCTTACATACTCTGATAGGACTTGAGTTTCAAAAGTGAGGTTATGTCTACTTTTTTTCTTAAAAAAAATCTACTCTCTCCTGTGGTATGGTACAGCTTGGATGTTATTACAGCTTGGATGTTATTTTAGGCCCTTCATAGGCCTAGATATGCTGAGTTGCCAAATGTCCCACATACTTGTGTTACCAGCTCCTCCCAAGACTTGCATAAAAAGCACATAGGATATTTGTAGGGTTTTTTTGACCCATATCTACTATCAAGCCACTGGTCAGGGCGCACATCCCTATAACTAAATGGGCAGAATATTTTTATTATTGAAGCCTTACTAGGAGTGAATTCCTGTCAGATAGCCTGATTTCAGGGGAAAGCAAATTTACTTTTCTCTCTCCCCATCAGAGATCTCTAAATCCTGTACTTAGAAGCAAAATATCTGGAAAAGCCTAAAGGTAGTTCAGAATAAGGAACACTATCTGTATTATATTTTATTCTTGGAAATCTGTTCAAGCTGTTACAAGTAGTATCAAGGTAGAAATTGCTGCAGTATAAAGAAAAAAAGTTTACAGAGTGTTCTGGCAAGTCCAAAAGCAGGAGACCAATAGTTTCAAAAAAAGGATTTTTGTTAAGTCTTAACTTAAAAAGAGACAATGTTCCTGCCATCTGCCAGGCCTCTAATTTTTAGGAGAACTACGGTGTTTTTGATAAGAGTAAAGAAATACCTTAAGGAATTTCTCAGAATTGCCAGTAGTTTGGCATAATTTTGGCACCTCATGACTCCTAATCATAGTATATACTTATTTCAGGAGGAAATGCTGACATCCACTATCGGGAATGGTATAAACCCTTAGTGTGGTTCTGGATCCTTGTTGGCCTTGCCTATTTTGCTGCTGTCCTGAGTATGATCGGAGATTGGTTGAGAGTCTTGTCCAAGAAGACAAAAGAAGAGGTATGACTAGTAATTTCTGCATGGTTTGTCACTTTCTAAGAAAGCTCTAATTTCCTGGTTCCTGATTGTCTAATTAAGATCACTCTTCTGATTGACAAATGCTAAATATTCCCTTTAGTTCACTCCACTGATTACCTGAGTTCTAATCTTCATCTTCTTCACAAAGGGAAGAGAAAAAGCAACTGAAACAAACCTTTGTTGTTACACCTCTGTCAATACTGCTGCATAACACAGAACACATTGGTAGGATTGCAATTAAGGAATACTGGAAAACAGCTTTCACTCAAAAAATTAACAAAATTGTGATAAATATTGTAACTGATCACTCTAGATATCGGAGATGCATGGATTTTTAAGATCAGAAAAAAATACTACTGATACTCTGACCTTAGTGTGACATCCTACCTAGTGCAGAAGGTCTTGCTAAGCTCTTTGCAGAGCCTACAAATACTGTTTATGCTGTATCATGTCCTTTACTCTTTGAATCAGTTGTTTCTGTCCATTGTCTGCCTTTAAATCACGCTTTGATATTGAGTTTCTCCTATGTCAGGATATTCGGCTCTAAATAAGGATTTGAAGCCAGCATCTTTTTTGATAAATGTTATTAAAAACAGAAGAACCTGAGTAGACAGCATCAGAGAAAGCATGTGTAAATTCACTCAGAACATGCCCTCCATGAACTGAGAACAGTATTCCTAATTTCTTTCACTCAAAATCCAAGTGAAAAATGAAAGGCAATTGCCATGAGCCATGAGCATGACTCTTAGGTGGTTAACATAATTTCAAATTTTAATGTGATCTCCTCCTGAATTCCAAGTAAAACTAAATAGGTAGGTTTAGCCAAGAGCAGATATAGCCAAGGTCTGGCAGAGGGGCAATGCTATTTATTATTTATGAAGTTAGCTGACTCACCTGAGGCCCAAGGTATCCATTGTAAAGGGCTCTTCATAGGGAGATGCTGCTGATCAGCAAGGCAGGTACACTGCCTGGCTGTGGTGCCTACTGGTCGGAACTTGGAGCCCTCATGGTGGGGATGTGATGCTAGCTTTGCAATTAATCCAGTTATAAATAGAAACCTACTTGTCTTGCCTAAGGAAGCAAAGATCACTCCCTTGGGAACTGTGAGGTATAGAAATTGAGCTCTGGCTACAGCAGCTTGAACAAAGTGCTGACCTTAGTAGACTGCTGCAGAGACTGTACCCTTGAATCTCTTCTCCCTTAGTTGAATTTTGTGAAAAGCCTGAGTTGGCTAAGATATTGCTTGGTAGTTTATCTTCTTTCTTTTTTTTCACCTTTCATAAGAAATATTTATTCTATAGAGCAGCCATGCCAGTGCTTTGTTCTTCATCATTCTACTCTCAGGTACAAAAGCGTGAAAAGGAAAAACAGAACAGTGAGACATTTAAGGACATGGCACCCAGACAGAATACAGATATGTTTTGAAAACTCCTCCTTAGGGTAGCATTGTTCTCATTGCTGGCTTGAGGGGGACAGCTATGCAAAGGAAAACTCCACTAAAGAGAGTTACATGTGCTTCCTTTCTGACAAGGGACCCTTGCATGGATGGTAACTAGCCTTTTTGGATATTGAAATTATGTAACAGATATTCCTCACTACAGATATTAATTGTTTTGTGGCACTATACAAAACCTACCATGAGATTGGAGAGCTCCAACCATAAGAAATGGGTGAGAGCAAGAACTATATGGCTACACTGGTGATTGTTCTGAAGCATATTAGCGTGTGTGGTCACTTCTGCCCACTCCAGAACATCAACCACTGACATAAAACAGAAAATTTATTCTTGTCTTAATCAGGGAGAGGATCAGCATAAAGAGTTGCCATCTTGTAGCATAGATTTAAAATGTGTGGGGTGGCAAAATGTGAAACAGGCAGCCAGTCAACCATATGCTAGATGAGCCATTAGATAGTCACTAGTTGGTGAGGCAGGAGCTGGCTTGAGTAAAACCAGGGTGCTACTGAAGCTTGGGCCCAGATGTGTGTGTGGGAGTTTGCATTCCTCTCCAGTTCTCTGCCAGACAAGAAACTGCTTGTGCTCCTGTAATCCAGTGAAGAATGGCACTTCATTTTCCTCTTTTGGTTTTTGCTTTGTTTCTCTTGTTTTTGTTGTACAGGTTGGAGAAATAAAAGCCCACGCAGCTGAGTGGAAAGCGAACGTAACAGCTGAGTTCAGAGAGACCCGGAGGCGACTCAGTGTGGAGATCCACGACAAACTTCAACGGGCAGCTACCATCCGCAGCATGGAGCGCAGGCGCCTGGGCCTGGACCAGAGGGCCCACTCCCTTGACATGCTCTCCCCAGAGAAGCGCTCTGTCTTTACTGCCTTGGAAACGGGGCGCTTCAAGGCCTCGTCTCAGGAAAGCATCAACAATAGGCCTAACAACCTGCGCCTTAAAGGGTCAGATCAACTCAACAAGCATGGGCAGGGGGCATCTGAGGACAACATCATTAACAAGTTTGGATCATCTGCCAAGATGACCAAAAGGAAAAACAAAGACCTCAAAAAGACCATCCCTGAGGATGTGCGTAAAATCTATGAGACCTTCCGAAACTACTCCTTGGATGAAGAAAAAAAGGAAGAAGAAACAGAGAAGATGTGTAATTCTGAGAACTCTTCCAGCACTGCAGTCCTTACCAACTGCATCCAGCAGCACTCGGACCTGGAGAACGGAATGATCCCCACAGAAACCAAAGAAAGGGAACATGAAAACAAAGCATTACTTGAAGACAGAAATTAAATGTAAGAGATGCTTGACTTGAATAAACAATGCTAGTGTTTTTATATACATATATATATTGAGACACGTGCCTTATACAGACTCCTTATTCAGTCTGAATTACATAGCATCGAAGAATATTTCACTGTGCCATAAAGACTCAAGCTTGCTCTGCCAAAACAAATCAGGAACACAGCACTGCAGAATGGCAAAAGAAAGCTACGCACATGGAAATTTCAGCCTGTATAAAATTACCAGGGTAAGACACAAAGGAGGAGCCTGAACCACGGCAGTACCACCAGAATGCTGCCACCATCGCATGACATTAGACAAAGGGCAGCTATGTAAGAAGAACCTTTCAAAAGAACGGAAAAGATCATATCTTTTAAATGGAGTATGTACATTAAGCCTTTCCCTGGTGATTATAAAGAGGAGAAATGTTTGGAATTAACTAGAAACTTTCAGTAAGGCTTAGTTTACGTTTTGGCACGTGATCCAAGCTAGATTTTTTTTTCATTTTTAAATCTGATGCATTATCTTTCTAAACTTCATAAGAATGTCTACGGACATGCCACCAGCTAAACGCTGGTTTGAAAAACCAACGTAGATGTATTTAAGGATTGGATTGCTCTTTCCATTAAAAAAGAAAGAAACTCTGTGGGTATTTATCGTAATCAGTAAAGAATAAAACAAAAAATGGATTTTTTTTCTCTTGTAGGAAATATTCAGTGTAAACTCAATGCAAGAAAGTACATATGAAGAAAATGCAACATTTCATGATGTGTTGTTTAAAAGAAGAGAAATATTAATTTAATAATATTTGGCTAAGTGTATTAAACAGTGGGCCAACTGTTTTTTTAAAAATGAATTTCTGATTCATACTTTCTACCACTGAAAGAACTTCAATTTTAATGCTGTAAGACCACGAAGACAGAAGAAAAGCTATAGCTTTTGCATGTCAGCAAACTGCTGTTCTCTGCAGCTCAATCAAAATTTTTTAGAGAGAGACATAGGAGCATATATATATGCATATCCAAATGAAGGTCAGGGCAACCATATGATCTCAGGGCTCTATGCCCCTATTGCTGGATTTGGTTAAACATGAGCTGCAGTCATTATCTCCAAACAAAAAAGGAAATTTAGGAAAAAGAAGTTGAGAAAAATATGGTAGTAATCTTTTAAGTGCTTATAGCTTTAAGTGCCATTAATGCTGTCATATTTTGTAACTTTTTTAACAGGTATTTTTAATTGTTTTAATTTACTTCAGGTACTACCTTTGTTTTTGGCATTTGCTGTCTCTTTTCTTGGTAAAATCTAAACATGAGCTTTGTGCATTTCAAGACTAAAGTGAAATATAGCCAAACTGTGAGCTTTTAAGTATGTATGGGCATAGGGATATAAGAAACATTTATGTCCCTAGACTTCACAGAAAATATTCAAAGAAAAGGCTGTGAAATAATGAAAATTGCAAGCAGCATCAAGTTTTGGTGCCCTCAGTCTGTAAGCTACTGCATTTGCTGTTACAGATAGAAGATCTTGCATGCTGGAAACATGATTGCACCAGTGATGCTTTCCCTGCACCCTCAAAAAATTCTAAATAGTCTTGCAATTTAAACTGTAGCCTTGCAGATAAAGTAAATATATACACAGATGGCAGAGATTCTGAGTCTGACAAGAGCCAAACATCCTCACACTCACAGGTGATACAGACACAGACATTTGAGATTGCATGCCCATACCTGCATACACAGAAATGCATGTTTCATTGATTTCTTATGCAATGAGCCAGCTCAAAATCTATCTGGTCACTGGATTACCTGGTTTCCATGGCCATGAATACACGCGTGGTAATGCACACACAAAGTGTATATATGCATATTTGCATAACTACTTGCCTCTGCACAGTTTGTAAGAGTGGGTAAGGACAAAAGCAGCTCTTAGTATGTTCTGTCTGTGGATTCACTTCACTTGAAATTTCCCATCATCCTTCTAATTTCATTATCCAAATACACTGTCTGAAAACTAAGGAGGAAAAAAAATAATGTTTGAAAAATTTCAGATCATTTGGGATTACTTTAACTCAATAAGGTCCAATAGAAATTGAATTCTGCTTTGTTCGGCAATGTGTCTCCTAAGACAGAGGGCTACATTCTAGCTTTAGTTTACCGGGGCAGGACCTGAGCTTAGTGCTCAGGAAACATTCTGTCTGCCTCTGCTGCTGGAGGCTTCCATGCAGTGCAGATCTGTGCTCCGTGACACGAATACACAGGTGGTAGCTTGTGGTATCCTCAGACCTTGTCCTCCTAAACCTGCATGGAGGTGGCAGCAGGAGGCAGGTCTGTTCAAGTATGGAAGAGCTGTAGCCCTCCCGTTGTTCCTGTCCTGTTTTGGTGTAGCTCTGGGATGAAGTATGGCCTGCTGGGCCACATGTAAGCCAATCTCTTGAAGTCTCACCCACAAATACGCTGAATCATACCGAGCTAACTGTAGGCCCGGGAAGGATAATTAATAATCCAAGGACACTTGGATTTAGTAAAGTGTTATGTTGTTCAGATCTGTGGCCTGTTAGAAAGTTAGGAAGTATTGCTACAATTTAGACTTGCACTTGAATTCTAGACTAAGTTCAGAAATACTCAGACTTGAGATTTGAGTTTTGGTAAAAAAAGTACTGTCCAGTTACACTGTATTGTACCTTTGGTTGTATGAAAGATTAGGGCACAGAAAAGCAATTTAGTTGAATCTGGAAGCAGGCAGTACATATAGATTGTGATAGTAGTTTTTCTTGGTTACTAAGCACTCAAAACAAGTCATGTATTTCTGTTTGCTCTTTGTTGTGGGTACTTCTCACAAGAAATGCTTGTCTGCAATGGAAAAGTCCTGCACAGGCATACCCAGGTGTAAGGATATATAAAGTGAATTTCCTCTATGTGAAAAGTAAGGATTAGTCAGTGCATTCCTGCTGATTAGAGTCAGGGAAAGCACAAGTCATCATCCTGTGGGACTGTGCTCTTGTCTGCACAAGGGAGTTGGGCAGTGTTGGGGAAATCATGGAAAGGCCATCAACGTGGGTGCTGCCTGAGAAGGCAATGGTTGGTGGCCAGACTCAGAACTGATCTCTCTGCTGGGATAGATGAACAAGGTAATCTCAGTGTATTTGCATCTCCAGTTTTCTAGCTGATGGCGTCTGGGTGTCACTTTGGTTGTCAGCAGGTCATAGCACGTAGTCCAAATTCCTTGGCTGGCCTTTTTCGGGCAGGGTCTTCAGCAGCTGCTGTTTCAGGACATGATTGTTTCAGGGACAAAGGGTGATGCAGAGCAAACTCCCGGGGGACGCTGAATGGAACATTTGATGACCTTTACCATGAAAACAAAATGTGCTCTTTCATTCCCCCCACCACTTCTGTGTCTGTGAAACCTGCTGAGAAAGCTGCCAGTCTGGTATCTGAGTACAGTTTTTTTTCCCTCATGATTGCCTATTAAATACCTCAATATACATTCTTTCTTAATTATTATTATTTTTATTATTTTATTATAATATGGAAAGTGCAAATGATGCATTGCACAGGAGGCCAGCCAGAAATGTCTGAAAACTAACCCTACATTTTAATGTCCTAAACTGCCTTTTCCCATGTAAATGCTGCCCCTTGGTTTTAGTCATATGTAGCAACCCAGGAGAGAATCACAGTTCAAGCTTCAAGTGTGGCTGAAGTTCACATCTTTTGGCATTTAGGATTAGTTGGAAAATACTTGTGACGCCATTTCCAGTGAGACTGTTCCACTATTATTGTAACATTTAGCAAAAGCTGGTCTGAACTGTATCCAAAACTGCTCACTCTAAATTACACCCTTTCACAGCAGCCTGAAAATAAAGTCAAATAAAAGGGTGACTTACTGACTTTAATGCTCAGAGCCTGCACTGAGCACAACACGACTTGACATGGGAATTGGGACCTGGAGGAAGAAAGGAGAATTGCCTTTTCTGTAGCTGCAGCCCTCACTTCTAGGGGATAGCTCAGCTCCTTGTTTTCCTACAGATTTCAGCACCATGGTCCCACTAGCCCCTGTGTCATGTACAGGAGAGCTCGCTGGCGTATCTGCTGCTGAGCTTGTGCTGGTGTCGCATGAGTGTTTTTGGAAAGGTCTGTGGTTTCATCCATGTGACAGTCTGTGAATTTCATTTATCCTTTAGCAAGGAGCATTATTTCTAATAAATGAAATAATAGTAAATAAAAAGAAGTGATTTATATTCATGAAAAATCCCATTTTGGTTGTTGTTGTGAAATGATAAATCACCTGAGCTTTTGCAGTCTGGCTTTATGATGTCTCTAGCACTTGTGCAAGTCTGCTTCTTCCGAAGACCTTTGGTGGGCTGTACCACAGATTTTCTGAAAAAAAAAAACCAAAAAACCTCTGTAACCCAAGATACATGAAACTGGAAGTATGTCTGCGAGTTCAGGGTGTTAAAAATTCTGTCTTCGAGAAACCTGCATTTTTCTGAAGAGTTTGTGTTTATGCTGTACTTGTTTGCCTGCTTTGGTTTTCTCAGGGGTTTATTTGTATTGTCAGGTAGCATGATGTCTGATAGTCTCACTTTTCCCATCATCCACTAAAAATAAAGAGTCAAAGATGAGGATTTATGTTATGTTATATATTAATCTAAAAAGAGTCTACTAATAAGCAGGTAGAAATTTAAAAGTTGATGGAGAACTGCTTCAGTCCTTCCTATACATCTGCTTATTCTGAGTTGTGCTATGTCTAATGTAAGGCCCAGTCTACCTCTAGCAAAGTTAGTGCAGTAAAGTGAAGCCAGATTGTTATTTCTCTGGGTTTTTTTTTTTTTTGGAGAAAAGACCTGCTATCTTAATTCATTTCTAAGTGAATAGCACATTCACACTTACAGATGTGGCATTATATCAATACTGAATACAAATAATTCCAACTTCAAACTCAGCTCCCTAGGCAATAAAATATCAATGTAGACACAAATGCAAATCAACACAAATCTGTGAAACTTAAGTATAGCCTTGTAAATTAATGTATAGAACTTGTTGCCTGAAATATATCACCACGTAAATGCAGATTTGAACATTTATTTAGATACCTACTTTTTCCTGAGGTCCCCATCTCCTTTGTTGTCAGTAGCAGTTAGCCTCCTTAACGTCATTCCTCATCCAGACCATACTATTTTTTTTTTAATTTCCAGTGCAATTGAAGTGTGTAACCATGTTAGACTATAGACTCATGCAGTTGGAATCAAACATGCACAAGAAGCAGCTGCAAAAGCTAGTTTGGAAGTCGCCTAACGCAGTCAAGTCTTTCAGTGTGAGACGGACAACGTTGAGTTGAGCAGGTCACCCTAAAAATTCCCAGCACTGATGATTCCTCAAAAACTGACTGTAAAAAAGGTCCAATGTGAGAGCACGTGCTCTCCGCATGGTGTTGGTTCTTGCACATGCATCTAATGGTAATGTCTCTCACTCTCAATTTCTATGTTCCTTCCTATCTGCATCTTAGTCACAGCCTGATGTTAGACTCAGCCTGCTGTTATCCCTGGAAAATACCAGTGCTGCTTATTTCGTGGAAAATGGACGTCTCCCTAGCAGGTGCTCCTTTAAGGCAAAGAGATTTTTTTTTTTGGCTGATCTCCTTGGGAGTAAATTACAAGCAGGTGATAATTTGGCGTGTAAGAGAGAATATTTTTGTCTCTCAAATATATTCCACCCACATACCCTTTTTCCTTGTGAGAGCTGTGTGCTTAAAGAGGAAAGCGTACGGTACTTATTGTGAAATGTTAACCAAACATGCCAGCCTCCAGCCTGCCATTTAGCAGTTTCCCAGATCCCAGAGTCATGTAGTTTCTATAACAAGAAACAGGCAGGATTTGTCTCTGCATCACAACTTCCCCACAATCTGAATTTATTCAGGCCACTGTTCCAGTTTGAATCTTAGGAGAAATATGGACCCAACTTCAGATTTAAATGTAATTTTAGACTTTTTGTAAGTTCTAACAGAATTGAGTTTGGATGTCTGGACCTTGGCTGAGAAATCTAGAAAAAAAAGAAAAAAACTTTGAAAAAAAAGGGTTTTTAGTTTGGAAAAACATTTTGTTGGGATGTTGATCTATTTATTTTTTTCCTAGCCAACTTCAAGTTAAGTATAAGCAATCACTAAATCCACTTGAAAAGATGTTCTATATTCTCTTTGTGTCTGTGTGCCTCCCTCGTTCCCG
>JAUBOD010000445.1:8866362-8878983 GCA_032353885.1 Nothura maculosa
ATCCAGCTGCACTCAACTCTAAAGGTTCATTTGAAAAACCCTGTTGGAAGAGCACGTGCTCCTGGCACACCTGCAGAGCCACGCATTTATTGTTGTTGCTGATATTTTCATACATTCACAGGCTTAGGCAAACAGGTGCAGCCAGTTCTGACAGGATGCAAAAGCTCCCCTACAGATTACACTTGTTCAACCCAATGAACAGGCACTGCAGTGCATAGGCAGACCCAACATGACTGTGCTAATCCTCCTCTGCATAATGTATGTTAATTTTTGTGTTGAGTTTTGGAAAAGAGATCTTCTAAAAGTGTGTATGCTCCCTGGAAACCTTCTGTAGGTTGTGTGTTTTCTGGATAAATTATCTTTTTTCAATGGATGCTCTTGTGCTTTTCTCTGAAAGGCATAGTTCTAGAAAAGGGATGCTGAGTCTTACTGCTTGGGGAAGTTTATTCTTGTAAGTGTCTGTATATTTTTTTTCCTTTTTTTTTTTTTCTCTATACCTGCACTTTGCACTCCCCAGAAAGAAGTTGGGATCATGTCCCACTGTTTTTAGTATAAGCTGCTCTCTTCTTCATCTTTCATTATACTTCATGTTGCTCACAACCTCAGTCCTCTCTCTGGATCACCAAAGTGGTGGCACAAGACTGAGTTATAAGGGTACAGTGGCAGCTGTGGGTATTTGCCTGAACAAGAAGCAAAAGGGACAAAGACTAGTCTACAGTAGTGGGAATCCCTTCTGTCATGGACCTGCTTAGAAGTAGAGTATTTTTACACTCGAGATCAGGGGTCTGTTCATCTTCATCCTAAGAATTTGGATGTGCAGGTGCAGGGAAAAGTAGGATGCTGGGACAACCCCTGTGCTGTGCAAAGGACTTGATTGCTCATCTTCTTCCTCCACCCACATTTACCTGCCTCCTCTCTGCCATCAGCCCCAGATCTATCAGAGGGGCAACAAGCAAGCCTGCTGCTAGACCTCTACTGATGTTTATCCCTCACAAACAATTTCAAATGCAGCAAGTCAAGAGCTGAGGAGGTTGAACATGCCTCAACATAAGAAATGCTACAGCCAAAATATTGTGACAAATATTGTGACAATACAAAATATTGTGACAAATATTTTAAAATCCTACCAGCTGAAAGGGGCAAGCATGAGGCAAAAGTGAGTTTTTCCAATAGGTCTTTATATAATATGCCCTTACACTGGAAACATAGGATTGTCCACTCTCCAAAACACAACTGCCTGTTTACCTGTGTATATGTGCTCAAGTATTTTGATCCCAAAATGTGCGTATGATATCTTATCATATGATGTCTTGTAATTTTCACACATGCGATTAGATAGGAAACTATTTAGAACTACTTTCTTATTTGACATTTCTTATATGTAGTGAGCAGCAGGCCAGACTCCTAGCTGAGAAGGAAGATATGAGTGCAACAGAAAATATGAATAAAAAAGAAGGACTAGAACAAGATCAGAAATGTAGAAAGTATTAAAGATAAATGTGAATGTAATAGTATAGGATATCTGCTGGCAGGTAACAGGGACTTTAATAGAACTTTGATATGAAGGAAGGTTATCATGTTTCCTGACTGATTTTCTCCTGTCTCGTAGCCAGAAGCACAGAGATGAAAAATGAATTTTCTCAACCATTGATCTTTGTATGCAGTGGAGACATATTTTACTGGACTTTTCAGTTGTAATGCTCCAGCAGCTTGTTCTGTTGATGGAAACTAATTTAAAGCTAGGTAAAAGAAACAGAAAAAAAAACAATTAAAAGTTTTTCACTACTTCATTTTTTTCTTTAGTAATTCGTATCTTTTTCTGTAATTCATATCATAGGTATAAGAAGCAATTCTTTGTTATTGCTGCTGTCTTATAGCTTTGTGAACTGCATTCTCCTTCTAATGCTGAACAGGAATAGTTCCTTTAGTAACTCCATTTCTTAGGAGTACTTTGGATCTCTTTGCTTCAAATGGATGAACTGGTTGGATAGAAAATATTGCAGTGATGCTTAAATTGTTGCTAATTTTTCTCTTTTTCTGAAGAAAGAATTCTTTTTCTGAAGAAAGAATTTCCTCTTCCCACAGCATGGTTGTGTCTTTAGCTGGGACTGTGCAGGAAGAGAGCAAATCTTTTTTTGATGTTTGCTTCCCTGTGACAGCTTCCTTTTGCTACAGCCATACTTATTCCAAGATGCTTTCTGGTTTCTTCAGATCAACACATTCTGCTGTAGGAGCAAATAAATTCACGAGATTGTCAGGAAACAGAAAAAAACAATGTATATCAAAGAGGTGGGAACCTGAGCAATGTATTTTGTCACATAGCACTGATTACAATTGCCCTCTAATGCTGAACAGATTTGAATGGACATTTTTTTTATTAGTGCCATTTTTTTGTGTTAAGTCTTCTCTGCTTTTCCATGAAGGTTCCTGACATTTTCTCCTACTTTTCACCTTTCCTGGCTTGTGAAGAAATCCTTGCTCTAACCCTGCCAAAATACTACTGTTTCAGCAGACCACAGTATTGATGTGTTAGATTTGTGAAGCATGGTCGTTATCTCCCTGACCCTGGGGAGCAGTGGGCAATTGTGATTTGAGAGGTTTGCTCTTACTCTGTGGAAATGGCCTTTGATTTGAAGCATTTGACTCTACGATAGCTGGCAAGAGATGCAAATATTCCATAATATCTAAATGTAGTGAAAAAGAAAGAAAAGATTGAGGAGATTTAAGTCATGATTTGTATTGCAATAGCTTACGAAATCCAGTACACTGCTTATTGTTGTTTATAATTCTTTCCAAACATCTGTTTCCAATATGTAATTTATTGTTCATGTCTGTAGTATGCTTGTCAGATTTTTGCAGTTTATCTTTTTCAATAAAATTGTGTTATAAAATGTCACTAAAATTTAGAAATATAAGCTGCTATAGGCTGATTCTTAAGAGCAATTTGAACACAGGAAAAAATATTGTAGTAAAATTTGTAATTAAATTGCAGATGCCTATGAAACAGGGAAATAGGAGGTGGCAAGAATCTCACTCAAAATTTTGGGGTTAAAGAAACTTGAAAAATCTGTCAGTGTTTTAGATTTCCATGGGCTAACATTGAAAAATACAGGAGTGCTCAGCCAAGATTTTGAAGTGCAGGTGTAGCAGGAAATAATGTTTATTTTCCATTCTCTAGGATATAAGGACATTCCTCTGCAATACAAAAGGTCCCCTTGCTCCATGCTGACGCTGCTCATTCAAGTGGCTTAGTCTGCCTTATTGTTGGAGAATCCATACGAAGTTTAAAGTGAAAAAGCAGCTATATGAATGGAAGTCTTTCAAAAATGGTTCTTAAGAATTAGCCCATTGGTGAACAGATTAAAATTTTATGCCTAAGCATGTGTTTTTAATGTTTTGTGGAATGAGGCACTGCAATTTCTCCAGCTAGCTGGAATATAAAACTGTGTTTCCCTATATCATATGCTTCTCTGCCCTTACAGTATCTGACAGCGGTTCCTGGAAATGTAGTGAAGCATCTGAGAGGAAATGCTGACTTTCTAATGAATAACACTGCAAATGACATAGCTTTTTTCAAGAAGTTATTCTTCAGTGCAGAAACCTTGATCTTCCTTTCTATGCTCATAAAAAAATTATTGGATTTAATTATAGCATAGATTCCTATCCCTCCTTCCAGCCCTAATAATCTTATTCAAAGTCTTCTGTAGAAACCATGTGAGATTGAATATACTTTTGTTTTAACAGCTTACAGTACTGGGGCAGTGCAGACTTAACTTTAATAAATGTGTCATTTAGTTCATGATTTAAACATCATCTAATTGATTAGGAATCTAGGAATTTATATTCTGAAGTCCTCCTTAATACCATTTGATTGCAGCAATATGCCAGATAAATGAAAACAAAACAAAACCCCCTACAAAGGTATATCATTATAGCAATCAGACTTCCCTTTGGATCATATAAATGAATTAATGCTGTATGCTTACAAGTGTATTTATTAGCAGTTTACTTTCAACATGTTCTTCAGTGAGTGGTTTGGTTTGCTAGCCAGCTGTTTAATTATATATTCTCTCTATGTCAGCAAGTGACAACTTTCGTCACTTAAAATGTTAATGGGTAGCACAGGATTGATGCATCTGTTTGAATTGGCATGAATGTAAGAAAATCCTGTACTGTGCTGGTAGCTTCCTTCACACGACTGTTCACATTTCTTCAGTGCAAACAAACTGTACTAATTTAAAAGAATTGCTATTATAACATTCAATCTAAATGAATCATGACATTGCAGCTCACAAAAAGTGTAATGCTGATGCAAAAAGGAAAATTATGTAGGATAAAAATAACTTGGATTTGGTACTTGGTGAATTCTAGGTAATGTTGGAAGTCATAACTACATTTCCTTAGCAAATGCCGCCTGAGCACGGCCTTGAGTTTGACAGCTAGGCACAACAGTCATATCTACTGTTCCTTTTAGTGCTGCCTGTGCCACCCAATCTTGCCTTTCTCTTTATACACCCTTCCAGTCATGTCTCATTTGCCTGTTTCTCTCCAACCTGCCTAGTAAGAAGGACAATAAACCATGCCAGTGACCTGGATATGACCTCTCCTGGGGATGCAGTGACCATCTTAGGGCCTGGGTGGAACAGGAGGCCTGTGATGAGCAGGTCCTCAACCTTTACTTCTGGGATGTTTGGTGGACACCTCACTGGCAAGCAATTTCTTATTTTCTCCACAGTGGCTGAGGGCACTTGGACTGACAGAGTCTCCTCTGCTAAACTTTGGGCTTGCGGAAGGACCGTCCACATCCACTGACAGGGTGTTTTCCCTGCTGTCATGGGTGACACTGAAAAATTCTGGATGAGGTAGATGTTGCTGAGGGCAAAGAGTTAGCACCTGCCTTGCAGATAGTGTTTCATATGCTAGTCACCATTGCCTCAACTGTAGGTTTCAAAGCCTGCTTGCAGGAGGAGTGACCAAACTCCACGAAGCACCCTGTATTCCTAGGAGCAGCCTCAAAATCAGGAGTGTGTATGTGAAGAAATAGTCCATTTACTGACTGGTTTGTGTTTTGAATAAATCTTTTCTTCAAAGCAGCTGATGGCAGCATATTTTTTCTGCAGACGTTATTGTGAAGTAGGTATTGTATTGATGTGTTGTTTATGGATCAAGGAACCTTCAAATTCTTTACTCTGGTCTGAAGGATGTGTGATGCCTGAAGTAGTTATCGTTTGTGATTTTTCAATAGAAATCAGGCACTTTATATACTTTCTCCACAAAGATCTTGTTTTTTAGTTTTGCATAATGTTAATTTATTTTTACAATATTAAGCTTTGTATTACAAGTACTACATGAAATGTATTTCATTTTTGTTATACCTTTATTTGAGAGAAAATTAATGTAAATGTAGCCTTTATTTTGGAATCTTCTACTTGTGTTAGTGTAATTCATCTGTACACTGGGGCAAATATGACCACAGTTTGCCTGTGTCTGCATTTCAAGATCATGCAGCAATGGCATCACTGATTTATTGAATTGCTTGCCCAATTTCTGCTGCTAGTCCAGGTCCAGGTTTCTTTCTTTTACTGTCAGAGAGAGAACTGAAGTCATGGCAATAGCTTCCTAAAGTGCTAGAATATACGGCTGGCAGTGAACCACCATTATTTATCTTATACAGAGTAAACCTACCATGAATCCTAATGATGCTGGTTAGCAGTGACAGCAAATTAGAATTACTGTGACAGTTGTAAAAGGGTCTAAAACCCATAGCAACTCTGAGACACCTAATTCCTGTCAAGAGTAAATAAAACGATGAAGGAGACAAAGAGGTCTTTTCTCCTCCCTCAAATTAAGTACTCAATATTGCAATGTCTATCCTTATAGCTTAGTTTTAATTTGGAAGGGAACTTCCTTGATAAAGGAAACTATAGATGCAGTAAGAGGAGAAGGATATCTCTGGAGCTCTATAGCTTCTTCACATCACTGTCAAAGGGAAACAAAATGAGCAACAGAAGTCATGAATCTAAACTTGTTGCATGACTAAAGCAGGTGGGTCATGATTAAAGCTGTTATGAGACTCCACATATCAAACTGCCAACATTGAGTGGAAGGTTGAACTGTGTTCCTAACAAATATTCAAAGCACAAATGTACAGTTGCCAAGTATGTCTGGCTTGCAAAGTTCATTCTGTTTTTATTTTAGCTGTTTCGTCCCTATCCTGCCCACACACGTCTCCTATCGTCAGTAATCCGTCTGGTGTCTACAACGATGGCAATTTTGTATGGCTTCTGAGGTAAGAAAATCTTACTTGGAAGGAAGCGTCAAGTGGGAATTTATTCTGTAAAAGATGAATGTGGAAATAGTCAGCCTGCACCTACCAGCTTCTGCCAGGTTTCGAGTAGTCTCTTGAGAATCCCCAAGGTACTGGCCAACTGAGGAATCTATCAAAGATAAACTGCAGGCCCTCGTTGCTCTGTGAATAAGCTACCTAAAAAGAACAGTTTATTCTTTTGTCAATCTACCAAAGCTCAATTGCAACTTCTAGAATTTCAGTTTTTCTCAGCAAGACTACAAGATGCTTTTGTCCTTTTCCACTTCTGTGTGTCATATTACAAATTTGGTTCTCTCTTAAGGTTTAGGGACAGCTGTGGACAGAATGGTTGAGATGAATGGTAATAATCTCATGATCTATGAGGCATAGCAGTCTTCTAATGGAAATTAATTTTAAAACAATTAAAGGTCACTACAGAATAGTAAGCACATAGGAATTCACCAGTAGCTCCTGCCCAAAAAATTAGAGGCAGACAGCATGGAAAGCAAGACCAAAACCAAAAATTCAGTATCTTGAAATCATGCAGTAAATTTGCCTGCACTCAGAAAGCAGTGAACAGAAAACTGTTTATTTTATGGCAGAAATGCAAGGTGAGTTTGGCACAGCAAGCAGGAGTTTCACCTCTGGTCCTAACTGAAGGTGTCACACAGCATTTGCGTTTAGACAAGATGCACCTGGATCTAGGTAATGAAAGACCCAGAGGAGAGCTCACGTGAATGTATTGACTTAATGAATGAATTGTGCAGTATGTTTCAAAGCTACATTGAACACAAATAGACTGTGACAGACACATTAAACTGTTCATGCATGTTCTCTTCAGAGTAAATGAAGTACAGCCAGTACTTTGAAAGGGCTTGTTTTCTTTTATTAAATCTCTTGATAAGAGTACTAGAAAAAAGAATTATTTTCAATAATATATTTTACAAAGATTGGTCACTTAAAAAATCTTTCTGTGATGCTTCTGCTTTTGTGCACACTATCATTTTCAAATCAATTTAGTGCTATTTTACAGCAGAAAACATTGATATTGGAGAAACATTTGCCTTGCAGCTCTTTAGAAACTGGTTTACAGAGGTAGCTAGTGAATAGCATGTAAAAAGAGTCTATGTAAAGGGACCTACATTAAAATTGCCTGCTATTCCATATGAGCGGTGTGACACCAAGTAACACTTGTCTGTAATGCAGGGAACCGAGTTCACTCTGAATAGTAATTTAATTCCCTCCTGTGCTATGTGAGCACAGCACAGAGTTCCAGCACCAAGCCCAGCAAAAGACATTTGAACCATAAATTTTTGGAGGCCAAACATTACATAGTATAGTACTATATAGGTAGGTGAATCTTTCAGGCTGTGACAATTATAACAGCCGTTCTGTCTGACATGATCCAATTCAAGCTTTCATTTAATTTTTAACCCATCACCCATGCATGCATTGTGCTAAAGTATTTTTCAGGGATATTTTAGAGGAGAAGCTGCTGATGTCTGACTCACTGCTTCCCACAGCATGTAGGTGTTTCTTGGAGCTCCATCAGAGTCACCCAAGCCAGTGCTGCTCACAGCCTCTGTACTAGACTGATGCTCCAGTTGTGAGTGCTGAGGCTGTTACTATAGAATAACAGAGAAAGTATCTGATAGCTAAATCAACAAGCTGAGCCTCTCATACTTTGTGATATTTTTGCTTTGGTTTTGCACACTGGAAACAAAGAGTGGAATTTAATTTCTGGTAGAACTGAGGTGGCTTCAGGAGAGCTGCACTAGAAATGGAAGTGGCTCCAAAGATTTGATTTACCGGCTGAAAAAATGAATAGCACCAGCATCAGATAAATTGTAGAAAGAAAATGGAAGCTTTCCTTGCCCATCATCAGAAATTAAAAGCATTACAATAAGTATCTTGGTTGTTATGGTGACTGAGTGTTTGTTTATGGTAAAATGCATCAGGCAAAACTGAGATATTTTAAATTTAAACCTTAGAATTCACTAGTATAAGCAAGAGCAGAGATAGTAGGTTTTTTTTTCCCTGCAAATATCCCTATCAGTACTCTCTTTTTTCTGCACCCTTCTTATCCTCTTTTAAGTTTTGAATATTTTTGTCTTCTGACAGTGCAAGGAGACAGCAAAGCAGGCTTAAAGGAAGGTGGAAGCAGGCAGTATTCATAAAGAGACTCTTGATAGTAAACAGACGGTAGATCTTTTTATAGCAACATTTTCAAGAGCAGAATATTCCTTAAGTCTAAATGTTGCACTATACATTGAGTGGTGCCAGAATTTGGATATACATAAGCATGAAGCTGAATAATCTGCAGTGTTGTATTGGATCAGCACTTTTCTGCTGAAATTGTCAGGCAACTCAATTGTCTGGACTCCATACCTTAAAATTCAATTTTCTTCAAAAAAAAAAAAAAAAGAGCTTTATGAAACATTCAATTTTCTCTTATCCAAATTGAGGGGAAATTCCTACTAAGGGAGGAAGTGTCCCATAAACTATAAGATAATTGGTCATATGACTGCAACTTAGTTGGATGTAAATTACTCTTATAAAAGTCACACTGTGGCAGACTCTCCATCTGCCATCTACAAGTGCTCTGGAAAAACAACAGGGCCAAGCTGGCCCCTTGAATGCAATAGCAAAATTCCCAGAGGCTTCAGAGCATCAGGGCTTAGTCAAAGGCTAAGGGACAACAGTCTCCCCACCTGCAGTTGTATAGCTCCAGATAGTATTTCACATGCATGCCAAAATATCCAAAGGGCTTCAGTGGGAGATTTCCATGATGTCTGGAGCACAGGGCTCAGTGGTTTAAAAGCTGGAAGAAAAATTGATGAAAGCCTTCAGATCATTACAGACATTTCCTTCTCCCTCTTTCTCTCCCTCTGTTTAAAAGAAATATATGTCATAGATGAAAATGAATACCTTAATGGTTTGTATGTGATGATAGCGGTTTTAGATGAGGTTTTCTGGTGCTGTAGAAACCAACTTTTTATTTTGCATTTAATGACATTTTTAGCAACTTACCATTTTGTGTTTTATGGTTTTAAATGAGCTGGTAAAAGTTTCACTAGTAACAATGGTTACAGATCAACAGCAAGGCAAATCAGTTCTCAGAAACATATTAACTTTAACAGTCATCAGATCAAAAGCTTAAGGAATTGCACACAACATCAAGTACATAGCTTTTATAAATATTGCTTAAGTATAAAAGATAAACCAGTATTTAAAATTACCTCTGTTTTGTAAGAGAGGAAAAATATATGGTTTCAGGTTTGAAAAGCTATTTTATGACTTTCCTAATAGAGTAAATGGTTTCATTTCATAATCAGATTAGTAGATTCTTATGCAGATTACTTAACTAATTTTTTTTTCAGGGCATTTTAAGTGAGAACAGCATTAGTATTACAAATTCACAAAAATAAAATAAATATAAGGGATGTGGGAAGTCATTGTAATGCACTGAGGTAAGAAGCAGTAAAATTCTGTCAAAAATGCTTGAATGTAGAAATCTTTTTGTAGAATATTTTTCTTCTGTTCCAGCATTTTACAGGTTCTCTCAGACACCTTTTTAGCAATGCATTGGTTTAACGAAAGGAGAGCTGGATGAAACATTTACCATGGAAGTAACTTTTAGATGAAATTTCCATCTTCCCACTTCATGGAACTTTTGCAAAATAGTATCAATTTCCTATTTATTGAACTTTCATGAAAACAGTACTTAGACATGACTAAAACTGAAGAGTGAATTTTATGTGCAAACTTAGTCCTAACTATCAAATTCATTAAACCAAAGTAGCCCTAATTATTTTAATAGTCCTATATTTCTTACAGTTCAAAATGAGTGCCTTTGAAAACACCTGAAAGCTCCTCAAGATTTCCATTGCAAAAGGCAATATCTTTGATCTGTGGTGGTGACAGGCAAATAAATTAAGGCTAAAATCAACCACAATAGCCAGGCTTGACTGGTTAGGCCTTGGTTTCAGTGGAAACTGAAAATCTCTTTCCTTTTAGGAGTCGGCAGAGACACCTACATGAGCACATTTTGCAGCAAAAGAAAAAGCAAAGCAAAGTTCTTATTTCATTCTTAATTCTGAATGGTGCCATGGTTGGCGACAGGGAAATATCCGATCTCCCAAGATGTGGCTGAGATCCCTTAATCATCCTGCATAGTCCCCAAAACCTTCTGCTTTCCTGCACCAGGCTGGAGTTGGATCTGTGTTTCTGCACATGATATAATTACTTCTACATCTTTTATGGGTTTCCCCTCATTTTTTCTCTGCAGTGTCAGAGTGCACCATCCACCTCAGGTCTCTGCCAATCAGTTGTCAATGGCAGCATTGTGGAGAAAATGAAAGGTCATGTAAAGATAATTTTATTTGTGTTTTGCTGGGATTAAGGTTGCTCCTTTGGTGCTGCAGCTTAATTTGATTATGTAATGGAAATCTGAAACCCTAGGCCATGGGTTTCCCTTTGAGACTGCTAAAAGGGGATCTGATTTCTTCTCCCCTAATTTATGAATATTTTTCTCAGAGAACTAAGGACATGGGTTTTAGTGTTATGGCTTGGCTAAAGTTAAAATTTAAGTGTGTTGAGACATTTCTGCCAATGCACTGGTTTCCTACCCCCAAGTTGTTACCTCCGCCAGCCAATACTAATATGTGATGGAAGGATCGCAGATGAATGGGAGAACTTTCCTCATCGAGAGTGAATTACCTTTCTGCTAACATGGGGTAACCTTTGGGGTTTAGCTGACAAGATTAGGTTGTTCAGAATGGAGGAATCATGAAGGTGATGACAGAGGGCTCAGTGGGAAGTGCTAGCTAAATATCAAGCACTTCTGCTGAAGCCGAGGATGGACACTCCTAAAAATGAGGCTTTTTATGCTTAAAAATCAAAATCAAGCAGAGCCAAAAATGTTAAGTATGTGAATGAAGATGTGGGAAAATTAGAAAATAGGCTAGGATTTCCACAACTCTTGCTAAATATTCAGCATTTTTTTGTCCTCAGATCTAAATTTAGGATGATTGTAATTAATCTTGACTGATTGTCTCCTGGCCCCTATTTGTGAGGGCAACCAAGGATCCTAAAGAGGATTTGCACATGTGTAAAATGTATTTCTAAACTTCAATAATGCTCTACGTCACATCAGATAACCTTTTCCAAATACCGTATTTATCTCTTGATGAGACTTGTGAGGTGTCTTTTTATTATAGAGAATACTATGACAGAAAATGTCATATTTTTCAGTAATTTCAATATATTTTATCTTTCCAATATTTTTAATACATTATTTTGGCAGCAGTTATTGCTTGCGTTAGTCCTGTTTTCTTCTTTATTGGAGGATTACGTGGTTTTGAAAAAGCCTTTAATAATGCTAAAGGTTACAGCACAGGGAGTTTTGGCATCATGTGTGGTGTTTACCTGTACCTAGACAGTCCTATACCATCTGTCAGGATTATTTTTCCTTGATTATGGATTAGAACAATTATAGTGATAATGAATAATAACAGTAACAGGCAGATGGATGACTCAAAAGACTAGTAATGCCTAGAAATGAAGCCCTTGATTCTGGATCCATGATTCAAATTTGGCTTTCACAAGGGTGGACCAGAAGTCAGACCCAACTAATTCCTGGGGTACAGTATAAAAAATGTTATGTTAACTCATTTTTAGGGGTAATTTGTAGGCAGAATGAGAAAAGAGGCACAAACCTACAGGACATTGCCTACATTGAACACCATAATGAAGCACCAAAATCAAGTTAAGAAAGATAAAATAACTCGAATAAGGATTACATATCTGTGTCTCCTTTCCTAATTTAATTTCTTGTTTCTTAACTGAATATCTCAATGTGCTAGTGCATAGGGCAATATGTAATTCATCATTAGAAAATATATATCAAGATTCCTCCAAGACAAAAACATGTCATTTTACTCACTGGAAGTAGATTTAACTCTTCTTTTATCTTCTTTTGTCTTCATTTTACCAACCTTAGAAGAGAACTTGTGAAAGCTGAAGGGTGTGTAGAATAAACTCTCCCTTATGGAGAGCTAAAGCTGTCCTGAGGCTGTGCTTGCCCAAAGTAGACTGGATATAGCCCTAACATGTGAGCACTAGGTGACTTTACCATGAGCTCTCCTGACCCACCACAGATTAGAAAGAGAGGAGCTGTAATAAATCAGAGAGAGAGGAGCTTGCCAGAAGAAATTTTTCACTTGCAGATGTTATTCTTTTAAAATTATTTAGAAGTTTATTGGTAATAATTGCACAGGGTAGGTAGCAAAGGCTAAATCATAGAATCATAGAAT
>JAUBOD010000445.1:8879083-8894373 GCA_032353885.1 Nothura maculosa
CTATCGGCTAGTCCTCCCAGTTTGGTGTCGTCAGCAAACTTGCTGAGGGAGCACTCCATGCCTTCATCCAGGTCGAAAAAGCGGTGGAAAGTCTCTCCCCAGATGATTTAAGTGGGCAGTGAGGATGGGATAACGAGCTGTCTGCTGAAGGGTCTCTGGTGAAAAGAAACAGGCATGACTATTGGGGATAGATTGGCAAGCCTGAAAAAAAATTACTTTACACACGCTGCTCTATAGCATGTGGTAAAAAGGGAACATATTGTTAAGTGGAGAAAAATTCTAATTATGATAATATATAAAACTCTAGGTTAAGTGATCATGTGCACTTTGTTCCCCTTAATAAAATATTGGTAAGCTGAATGATTCGCATCTCAAAGAAGGAAAATCAAGTCAGAAGACAGTTTTGTTTCTCCTGAGTTTCTGAGCAGAGGCTCCAGCTGGCATTTTCTTAGTGATCCCTTTAAAATTGAACACAACCCATGTTACTGTCAATCAGTGTTTGGCAGAAAGATCACAGTAATAACATTAAGTGTCTAGCTCCGTGGCAGTAATATGATGCATCTGGAAAAGAATTGCTCTTAGGGCCTGTGGAAAAATGTCCAGTATTTAAGTGTGTCTCCTGGCACACAAGGGAACCAGATTGAGAGCGCATATGTTGAGGAACATTAGTAAAGCAACTGAAGTCCAGAGCAATAAAAGAGGCAATAGGAAGCCAATCCTCAAGAATGGATATGAAAATAATAATTATTTGTACACTCACTGTAATGCTTTCATCAGCATGTCTCAAATGGTCTTATAAACTGCCAAATTAAGCTTCAAAACATCCTTATGAGATATTTTACTTCCATACTTGCTCCCAATATTAGTGTAAATAAATGAGTACACAGGGAGCTGAAGTGATCTGACAATAGGAGCAATGTAAGTTTATGTGAAAACGAATGAAAGGAAGGCCAAATGGTTCCAACTGCCTGTAACCTACCAATTAGATCTTCAAACTTCTCAGGACATCAGTATAACACTTCCAGGACTTGCCATATTGCTCAGCTGCACTTCTAATAACAAACGGAAAGAAAGAAAGACAGGAAATTGTAAAAATTTCTGTACAACTCTTATAAATGATATTCCTATTTTTTGGTGGCTAGATGCGTTCATTCTCCTGATCACCTGAAGAGATGTTTCACTATGAATTATGATCTATCTCCCCTATCAAAAATACATTCACAAAAGAGCCATTGAAATTATTTTTAAATGATGTAAAGAGTAGTGAGAATAATTATATCTAATGACTGGCAATATCAGTAGGGAGAACTGAATGAAAAGACTCATAGATTTATGCTGAACTCCTTTCTACTTGAACTCCCGCTGATTCCAATGGAATTTGAGTAGATACAGAAAAAATATATTAAAGGATATGTCTGTTTTGATCTACTAAACTTGTTTTTATTCTCTTGAAAAAATGAACTGTGAGTAAAACAAAATAAATTGCCTTCTGTTAATCTAACTCCTCGTTTGCCTTCAATTATTGCTGCACATGTAGGTAACTATTGTGACTGTTATTTTTGATTTATCTGTTCAAACCTGCCACTCACTTTGAGATGATTTCCCCATCTTTTTAAATCTTTTTGTAGAGGAGGCTTTGAAACCATCTCCAACAAACTAGTTGGAACAAATAACTGTTAGGTAAAAGAGAAGTACAAAAGCTACTGTCTTCTTCAATTTCTTAAAAAAAATCAAACTTCTAAAGAAGATTTTTTTCATACAGGAACAAGTTTAAAAGGCTGAAATTTTTATACAGCCAGAATGGCCTTTGTCTGCAGTTTTCTTTGTCCTCTGTGCTCGAACCCACCAGCTTCCCTGCTGTCCCTCTCTGCAGTGCAGCTCTGAAGCACGGGCCCCATTTCCAAGCCCTTACATTAGCCATAGCAGCCATGCTGACTGTCTGATTCCAAGCAGTGTATTCCTGATTTGCACCAGGGTGAAAGGAGAACTGCCTGGAAACCACAACACTGGATTGGGGCTATGTCAGCCCACTCTGAAGTCAGCAACAGCAGGTCCATTTCTACCTGGTAGTCTTCACCTTTTGCTTGATCCTGCAATTCAGTCATAATCATGTTTGGTGTGGACACAGTGAACAAAAACAAGCAGTGACTGCTACATGAGTGGAGCAAATCCCAACTTTCTGTATTCTATGTCTAATTTTATTTTTATTCTACTCCACTTTCAAAGTATAAGCTAATTCTTTGAACATTCCCAGTGCAGATCCTCCCTTAATTTTTTTTTAATTGACATGTAAATATTTTCACAATTTATTTGTGAAATATATTTATATCTATCTGTTTGTATATATATATTTATATATGGAAATATATTTATATATCTATTTTAAAATAAAGTTTAAAGGAGGAAGAGTTTAAAATAGAGTTTTAAAGGAATCTTAGACACAGAAAAAAAATTAAACAAAAAGGAGTATGAAGCTAGAAATGTGCATCTAAAGCAATTTTTGAAAAGGGCTAGCACAAGGCTATGTGATACAAGGTGCACTTAGATAAAAATGGAGTGCTCAAGTGAAAAACAAAACCGTAGTATCTCAATTCACTGTAGGTACTGGATTTCCAAGGAAGAGAAATAATTGAAATCAGATAGTATTAGCTAGAAGGGAAAGAATAAATCACTAGCTGGAGGAAAATTAAATGACAAAGGGAGGAGAGTGCTGGGGACTAGTCATCAGTATAGGTAAAATGAGAAAAAAAAGCAAACAAAAAACCCAACAAAACCCTAGTCATTTTAAAGAACAAAGAAATTCTTTACTGAGAAACCCCCACCTGGATGTTGCCCTGTGCCCCGTGCTCTGGGTGTCACTGCTGGAGCAGGAGGGTTGGACTAGATGATTTCTAGAGCTCCCTTCCAACCTCATCCATCGTGTGATTCTATTTGCTTATTTTTAATAATTGTCAGTTGTCAGAATTCTCCTTGAAGAAAAATTCTTACCAGCAAACTGAAATATTTGAACCTAAATCCTTACATCTAATGTGCCATATCTGTTTCATAGAAAGACTGTTCACATATTTAAAGGAGGGCACTATTTGGATATGGAAAGGCTGGCCTAGTATAGGGTAGAGCATTCAGGTAGAAGTTTTTTCTCTGACATGTTTAAACACAATGTCACATGAAAGTAATATGTAACCTTTTGTCTCCTCTACAGGAGCCAGCATAAAAAATTTAGTATATGCTTTAAAATCCTTTACTATGCATATTCTTCTCAATCTCAGGGGGAACCAGCTCATCTACATTTTGGACCTCTGACTTCTGCTGTAACTATTCAATCTGTCTTACTGTTCCATGGTTGACATTTTTTGCTCTTTCATTCATTCCAAGTAGTTTTCTCTTTAACCTTGTGATACCAAAACATTTCATTGTATTTGAAAGTAATGGCATTCGGTAATTGGTGATGCACCAAGTGGGAAAGGGCACCTTCAGTAATTTACTTGGATACTGTCAGCATGAAAGCTGAAATAATGTGGTTCATTAGGAAAGGGCTGTGAACATATGAGCAGTTTCTGCTAAACCATTACCATAAAGAGGCTGATGTAGGCTGCCTTGATTCTGTTTATTTTCCCCCTCACTATTTTAGCCATGCTTCCTAATAAACATCTAATGATGATGGGGAGAAGTAGATTTAAAAGGGACTGAAAGGATTTTAATTGTCTTTCTTGTTGGCTATGGGTTAAGGTAACCTTACTCTAAATTTCCATATTTAATTAAAATAGTCAGGAGGTTTTAAGGTTGTGAATATTCTTTCTACAAATTTGAAAATTTGTAATATTTAAGAGGACGAATATACATTATTCAGGCTAATTGTGAGAATTATCTATATTGTGTGACAGAAAGAGATAATAGCATTAAATATATCTGTGTGGGTGTGAGAATGAATATGAATAAGCATCACTGTGCTATGCATTAAAGGCTAGTGTAAGCCACTGGACTTGTTACAGGACAAAGCCAGAAATTAAAAAGCATATGATTCTTGAACAAAATTATTGAAATACATAATTTACAAATGGCTTTAAATAATTTATCTTGTGTGTCTTAGTTTCTCCTACTTCAAAATAGAAATGATGAATTCATTTTGTGGAACGTTTTGTGTTTTTAAAATTATTTTTCCAGGCGCTGAAAGAGACAGGGAGACTTCATAGCTGCTATTGCAATTGTCTGTTGAGATATAAACATGTCAAGATTCACTTTGACCAAATCTGTCATTGTTAATCAGTCCCCTTCACCTTCATAGACAT
This sequence comes from Nothura maculosa, assembly GCA_032353885.1. Classification (NCBI taxonomy): domain Eukaryota; kingdom Metazoa; phylum Chordata; class Aves; order Tinamiformes; family Tinamidae; genus Nothura; species Nothura maculosa. Next base: position 8,883,373 of record JAUBOD010000445.1, read on the forward strand.
TATGATGCAATCATTATTAAAATATAGCAAAGTGTTTGTATTTCATGAAGTTACAGGTCAAAATCATCAGTCTAAACAGAAAACGAAGGCATTCAGGGAAGTGACTTGTATCATTATCTGGCTGATAATGATAGAAATAGCAAAGCTTTCTGAATATATTTCCATATGCAGCACTTTCTTTCTCTACTCTTTCTCATTCAGAACAATTCTTACTCATTTGCATGTGATTATACAACCCTGATGGGCTTCTTTGTGACAAGAATTGCACAAGTCTGTAAGTTCTTCTATGCAGATACATGCTTGTTCATTCTTAATGACGTTAGTTTGGGTGACATTTGGCTTTGAGTGCACTTTATTCATACTCAATTATGGTGGAATATTTAAAGAACTGCAACACAGTGTCATACTCAAGTTCCTGAATGAAAAGTCAATGTGTCATGGTTATAGAGACTGAACTGTCATCAAAGTGAATATATTATAACAGTATACTTTCCAGTTCAACCTGGCAATTATTCACTTTTCAAAAGAGTTTAGTTGGGTTTTATTTACAGCTTTGCTCTAAATCCATCCCTATATCACCAATTCACTTCCTCTCCAAGGGTTTAGGCAGACATCTATGCCACAGCTCAGGCTACAGCAGCACTGAGCCTGGAGGGATGTCTCCAACTTCTCCCATTGCCAGGGAGTATCCCAGCAGGTCTATAGAGCTCAGTCAAATTTCTGAATTTGGGTGGTAAATGAGGTACTTGTATGATGCCGATTTTTAATCTTTCCAGTCTATTTGCCTATAGTGTATAAGCTCTACTTCATGTAAGTGATAATTTAATTATTTTTCGTGAAATATTCTGATGTATCCATGTTGAAGTCTATAAGGAAAAAAAATGAATATAGCTCATACACCTGTAAGTGTAGATGTATGGAGATGTAACAGAATTTATTGTCAGATTGAAGTCCTTTTTTTTACCTTGTAAGTGTGTTTTGAACTGTTTGTTGCTACGAGACTCATCTTGGAGCTGCAGCTGATTGTCACACATGTTGCCAGGGTAGCTTTATCCTCAATTCACTTTGAATGTTGCACTTTGGTGTGAATACTTCCTTCAGCCTCTATCTCACAGCATAAAAAACAACTCTTGGGAGTTTAAAGTTAATATCAGCTGTATTTACTTGCTATTATAAAGCTAATCAAAACAAGTCATAACAATCATCAACACACATCAGTTAATATATTTGAGTATATCCAATATGGACCTATCTAAACTATCCTCAGGAAAAAAAATCAGAAAACTTTGAAATTTTCAAGACACATTTAGAGCATGTAGAAACACAACATCTATTTACATCTCACTAAACAAGGTCTGAAATTAGCTCTTTTACTTCTTTAATGTCCTGCATAGTTTAACTAAAGGAGATGTTGCATCAAATGCTATTTGGATGTGTGCATGTAAGTGTATATGAGACTAAAATATTTCTGTCAAAGCACACACGATTGTATTTCTATATGAGGAGTGGAGATCTGCAGGTTGTGGAGGGGGATTTTTTTTTAATTGAAACATGTTAGGTGTCTCATGGTTGTTGGTAATTGAATCCGTCATGATAGTGTTGTCTCCAAGGAAACTTTGAAAGCTATTACCTAGAAACTCAATGAACATTAGTTATCTCCTAGCATCTGCACACGTGCAATGCATTTAAATAATAGCAATCATACCTAATGGAAATGTAGGTGAAAAGAGAATTTTTTTCAAACTAAGCACATCAGTCACAGAAATCAGCCTGTTCTTTCTGTGTCCTATCAGATAAATTAAGTGGTGAAAGTACTTTGAATGTCAGAAAAGCTGTTGTTTCACTAGCATTTCTCCCTTCGCTGTATGACACTGAAGTATCTTTACACTAGGTAGGTCCTTCTGAGTGTCTGTTTGCTACCAAGTACAAACTTCTCCTTCTGGAGAAGGATCATCCCCAAAACAGGCTTTCTCTGATGGATCAGCCAAGAATCATTTCTTGGAGTTCTTAATAAACAAGTGCTGCTAATTGTCAGCAAAGGCAAAGCATGGGGAGATCCAGAGCACTCCCTTCAACACTCTAAGGGAAGAAAAGATTCCTAGAATGGAATTAACAGCTTGAACTTCTGTAAAAATGCTTCATTTAATGATTCCTGGATTTAATTATTATTGTTATTAATGATGCATTAGTGCTTAGAGCCATTAGTGTAAGACTTAAATAAATGCATGACACTCAGCTTTTGGTAGCCTAGAATTACAAAGTCGAATGGAAATTCATTACTAGAAAGCTGCATTATAAAAATATGCATTAAGATTGTCTCTAACCTGCTAATTCTGCTGATTTAATCTCATATCTGGATCTGCTTATAAAACCCTATTAGTCACTTTGAAAGATAATGAGGTCACATAAAACAAAGGGTTTTATAGAAAAAAGTATTAAAATGTGAGAATAAACTGTCATTTATTAAGAATAAAAAATAGTGTTTCCAGGCCTTACTGCAGCCTTAGTACAAAAGCATATTATAGTCCTGAAAATCATTTACTCTATTCAGGCCATGTACTCTGTACTAGCATATAATCTGGTCCCTCCTCCAGTGAAAACAAGTAGTCCAAAAGAGATCTGGGCCACCCTGAGATGGGAAGAAGTAACTTCAACATATGTTACAGAATATACTTTGTGGATTCTCTTTCTCCTGTCATCTTCTGTTATGGATAGTAGTAGTTCTAGGTGTACCTCCTCACATAAAAAGGTTTTTTTTTGTTGTTTTTTTCTGTCTTTGTCATTGGTATTACTGGATTTTAGCAGTGCATCCACATGCAGCTGTGATATTGAGGGAGCAGTGAGAATGAAACACCTCCAAAACACAACATGTTCTCCCCCTTCTTGTAGCACAGAGCAGATAAACATCCCTGCATAGGGAAGGGACAGTAAACATCCCTGCATAGGGAAGGGACAGTTTTAGCTCCCACAACCACTCTACGTGATCAGTGCTTGCATTCAGGATAAACAGCAAGGTTTCGCAGGTTTAAAGGCCAGCACAGACTGTCCAGTTTGCTGGCTTGTACTCACAATATTTTCTTGGAAAAAAAAAATTGATCATAGCATGTCATGAAGTTGTTTTATTTCAGTGTTTCCAAGTACTGCTGCTGCTGCCTAGGGGAACTTATCAATACTTAAGGAAATTGGTCAAAAAGGTGCTTGGCTGCTTTTGAGTGTCACTGTCAAAATGCATCTTCCAGCCACTTCCATCTTCCTGTGACGCCTTTCTCGCTAGGGAAATGGAGAAGCTTCTTGCTCTCATATATACAGTTTGTACTACCCACTATAGTACATGGTATGGTTTTCTAAGCGTGAATACTTTTGATGAAGGTCCATTTCTTTCTAGTATTTAGACCTAAAGGATGGGCACAACGCGGTTCAGACAGCAAAAAATAATTCATTTTGTTTCTTCTAGAACTTGAAGCAGAGATAAGATTTTGTAATACAAAATAAGCAGCAGGGATATTCTTCCCTCCTATTGTGGGCTCATCTGTGCTTTGCTACTAATAAATTAAAATCTCTGTGTTCATTGATGTATGACCAAAATATCATAGCTGCTGAACAGCCTACTTACTTATGCTTAGTGTTGCTCTTCAGACTTGTGCTTTCTAGGAATTACTCAGACATAGTTAGCAATGCTAGCAGGGGTTTAGATTATATCTCACATATTGATTTCCTGTCAAACTAAGGAGAAATCCTTTATTTCACATGTTTTCTATGCTCTGTCTTGTGTTACTAATGCAGACTTAGATTTTTGTCTGAAAGGTCTATAATGTCAGCTAATTCTTCTTATTATTGTTCTTAATATTATTATTATCTCATTTATTTATTAATGGGCATCTATATTCAGGATGGATTTTATGGAATATATTATGACCATCTGTTACATTAGGATTTGGAGAGTCTAGAGAGAATGGTTCATAATTCTGACACAACTTCCTATGGATAGCATAAAGCATTGTGGCAGATGGGAAAAGATGGATCTGAGCAGATGGATCTGAGACTGGTTAATGTCACACATACTGCTATACAGTAGGGCAGAGCACTGGGCTAATTTCATACCAGAAGGAGAAGCTGCAAATTGGCACTCCAAACAATCTCCAATGTAATTCAGCTGATACGGTAGGACTGCTCTCAGCACCTCGTGTCCAGATGCGCAGTAATAGACAAAGGCAGGATTTAACTTACAGAGTAATAAGCCAGGTTAACAAATTGCATGAATTGTTAAGGTATGAAGCTTGGTTATGTCTAGGTTTATTTTGGATTGACTGATAAGGCTTCTCAAATGCCAACAGCTACTAGTCAAAATAGTCATTCTGACATGCGAGATGGGAAGTGCATTAGTGCCAGAATTTCCATGAAGAATGTGCCTCTTGCTAATGCTAAAGGTTACAGCTAGGTTTGCAATAGAGTATTTTCAAAGCAACATAACCACACTTGAGATATCCCATCCAAACATAGACTATTCAAACCATTGTCCTTCACAATGACACTGTTTGAAAATCAAAATCACATGAATTATTTTCTATTTAAAAATTAAACTTTTTATTACTAATAAATACTACTCATCTCTTGGAGGAAGAGCTTGTTGAAATCTCACCAATGTTGATGGATAGCTTTACTTGTGGTCTGTACACTGCTGAGATAAAATGATGGAAGAAAGAAACAAGTAAGATGCACGATTATAGTTATCATTAATCACATCTCTAATCTGATCCCAGTTCAATTCACAAATTATACTAACAGAAGAATTTTGTTTTGAGATGTTCATATTGCTGAGATGCTCAGCACAGGGAATTTCAAGTAAAATTCAGTTCTGAGTAATGATACTATTGCTTCCAGTAACTCCATCTATTTAACAACATCTTTCCATTTAGAATTAATTTTTCTTTTGTGCTTCCCTTTTAACTACAGATTGGAACTGTCATAAGTGATCAAATGTATGTCTGCTGGTCAGCTTCTCACAGCAATGGCATTTGGCAGTACAAATATATGGACGGTCGCCTTTGCAGTCTTCTGCAGCCCTATGAGGTCATTTCTTCACAGCTCTATTTGCAAAGAGATGGCTTCAGGGAAGAGGTGAATATGCCTGCAACACATATTTGCTCTCAAATGATGTCTGCAGAAGCTGTGTTGGGTTATAGAAATACCCTGTTATTTAAGACGCGTGACTTTAGCATGGATATTGTGTGTATTTGATAGCTCTCACACACTCAGACAATGATCTCATGTTATGTATTCTTCAGTGTAGGAGCTAAGAGCCCGATCTGCGAGTCAAGCATCTGTCAGTAGGAGCTCAGAAGTCTCAGTGCCTTTAGCACAATGTTATCTTAGACTTTGCTCCTCAAGGCTTCCAGACAAGCTATACTTAATAACAGGATTTCAAGTACCTCCTCTCAAGATCTTGGCAAACTTCATCTGGAGTTTCAGATGCTCACAGCCACTCCATATCAGCTTGCAATGCAAGACAACATTATAAAATAGGCTATATTTAATAAACTCGTGCACTTCCAACTCTAGTATAAGGTTCAAGTAAAGCTCTGAAAGCAGAATGCAGATGCTGTGGAATGGCATGTTGTTTTCATAGTCATAATTTGTAATTTAATCCCTCTTCCTTCCCTTTAAGAGCTTTTTGTTTGGTTGGTTGCTTTTTAATAGCTGAATTCACAATTATTTCCCTTCTTTTTTTATGCCTGTTTCATGATTCCCAATGCCCCAAGCTGCAGAAATTAGCTGACTAGTGGCCTTATCTATTTTAGGAAATCTAATGATTTCCCTATAAGCAGAAAGGCATACGTCTGCACGGTTCATCAGAACAACCTTTGCTTTTAATAAAATATGGATTTCCTCTCAACCTGTAATTTATGTCTTCAGCTGGTGTGATCGTGCAACCTGCTGTCTTTTCACAAGAGACAGCAATCACTATGAGGATTAAGGTCTTTTGAGAATACAGATGGGCCCCCACCAGTTGACAATATATTCTTGTACAGCTTTGCAGAGAGTTTTATCACAAATAGATGAATTCCTGCAAGGCAAGTACTGCTGTCAGACCCAAAGAAAAAACATTTCTTTTTTTACATTTAGTCAAATTAATTTATTGAACTGCATACTACAGTTATAAGTCACCATGTACACATAATTCTAACAGTCACAGTATCTTAGATGAATCCTCAAGTGCTATTGACAGAAAAATAAAGGATGGTTTGGAGAGAATGGAGTTCTCTTGTTTTATTTTGAGAGGACGATTTTTTTCAGAACTCTACTTATAGGCACCTTCAATATTATTACCTAATCTTAACACTTTTCTATAAATATCTAATAGCAAAAAAAAACAAATGTAATTATCTCAGAACAAAAAAGTTATTTTTAGAGCTCTGTATTGTCTTCAAGACATCAATGATAATGCAATGTGTATATAATTGGACTATATACAGAGCTGTATTCCAGCTTTAATCATATTTACATCTCTGTTGTAGACAGTTTTATATCCACATGTGGTGACCATCGCCTGCATAGCATAACCATAGTTTATTTTTTATTCCCTCTAGTGCAGTTGCTGGTAATTCAAATGTTATTGTCAGCAGCAGTTTGTTAGTAATGAATACACAAGGAAATGCATATTTTGAAAAGAACAGTCATTAAAATCTATACTTTGATATTCATTAGAAAATAGAGATTGTGCTGTCAGCCTGTTATAGCTGTTCTATTGTTATGGTTTCCTGTGATGCAAGGAAAGAAAGCAGAGGTGCCTTTTCTTGGTTACACTGCTTCTCTGCAAAGCTATCTTGCAACAATCTTTGCGTCTGTGTTTGTATATGTACATCTGCATTCATGCCCCTCCTGAGCTGCATGGAGCAGCTCATCTGCCAGAAGTGATGCCTGAAATAAGAAAAGAGCAAAACATCCTCTCACAGTGACAGCACCACAGAAAAGGGAGCTTTCTTTGAGCACAGTGATGCTGGTCCAGCCTCTGCCTTCAGTCCTGAATGTGGCTTAATGTGAGAGACAGATAAGAGCTATTCCTCATGCTATTTGCATAGATAGACTGTTCTGCATAGGATCAGCCTGTAGCTTCTCTTAGTGTTTGTCTCATTTGGTCATGTTCCAATAAGACCTGAAACTTCAGATTCCTTCCCTGACAGACAAAGCCCTGTGATACATGTGTGTCTTAAATGGCATGGAGCAACAATGCCCAGGAGGTCTATTTGTCTTTTTGCAAATTATACAACTTATTCTTGAAGTAAGATTGCACAACTGAGAGATAAGAATGAAAATAATAAAATTAATAATAACAGTAATAATAGGGTTGGGAGTTGCTCAGGATTTTGCCAGAATAACAACCCCTGAGGTTGAAAATGGACTCAGGTCAGGCAATGCAAAGCATGCTGCAGTTGCACACACTGAGGCTGGGACTGTATTTTCCTGAGAAGGATTTATATTCTCGGAAACCAAACACGCTGCTGGTCCACCTGATTTATTATTGATTAGTTCTATTTTTGTTCTTGGTAAGCGTTGTTGGCATTGTTTACAATGGCAGACCATAATAGAGTCAATACTAACTGGGGAGAGAACAGACATCCTCCCTGGCTTTGGCTCTTGGAACAAACTACTGTAACTACTATTCTTGGATTGCAAGAGGGAAGGAAGAAGGTCATTTTTAAAAGTTTCTGAGAGAGATGTATAAATAGAACTCGATTGCCTTTTCTTTTTTTAACTCTTAATGTGGTTACTTCATCACCCAATGTGAAAATCCATTTAGTATGTGGGTAAGAATAAAAAAAAAAGCCAGGGAAAATAAAAAATATATAAAACATTGCATGTTTTATGGAAAATGTAAATGTACTCAAGGTGAGTGGATTTAGAAAGGTCTGAAGGAATAAAAGTGAGTTGGGTACTGAGCTAGCAATTGTAAGTGAATGATTGCCTCCTCTTTCTCTTGCCCACTGTACTGGCTAAAGGAAATTAGTGAGTTTCAAATTTTTATTTTTTGGAAGATGTTATTGACCTTAATTAAATCAAAGAAAGCTTCATATGAGTGTGGTAACAGGCTATGTGCATACAAACTAACTTGTTTCTGAAAATTTCTGGTGGTGCTCCAAGACATCACTAAAAACTGCTGACTGAAACTTAGAGGTGACAAAAAAGAAGAAAAATGAGCAATGGCAGAAACAACTTTCCTCTTTGCTCTCCATGTCCTTTTCTGTCATCAAAGGACAAGTTCTGCAGTACCTCAAACAAGGTCTGCAGTGACATATTTGAAGTTAAAGTATGGAAACAGAAGAGATTAGTGGCAGATATCACTGATATGTCAGTGTAAGAACCACTCTCACTAATGACAGCTACAAGTCTTCCCATAACTTTCTGCAAATATTCTCACAACTTGCCATCAGAAGTTTCTCAGGTAGAGGTGTGCAGTAGTCGCCACAAATCCATCTCACATCAAGTCCCTCTAAGTCCTGAAACTTGGTTCCTTGGCAAAGAATATGCAAGTAGTGACATGCTGACTCCTGAGGAAATTAGAAAGACTTGTCATAGACCTTTCATCAAGGTCTATGGTTAGCTACTCAGAGAACATAATGTCTAACTGCTAATTAGGGGAAGTCTACCTAAGCCGTTATTATCTCATTTCAATGCTTGTACATCAAGAAAACATTTTAAGATTATTTCGATTCAATTCTTTCATCAATGTCATCAATATCTGAGAGTATGACAAAATCTCTTGACAATGAGAGCTTATTTTGAAATACCCCTCTTAGTGATGGACGTGTCTTCACTTGGAACTTTAAAATAAAATTAATGTACAGGCTGGAAAAATCCTGCGTAACAAAGTAAAGATAAAGTCCTCTTTGTTATTGTTTATAGATGTTTTCAGCTGTGTATTCTCTCTAACATACATACTTAAAAGAAGCCCAGATCCCTGTCCAGAGGAGCTTCCGATCTGCATGACTTAATGGAGCAATACAGATGACCAGATCTGATGAAGTCACTAAGTAATCGGTATTACTGTAACTGCAGATGCTTTCTTTTATTTTTAGGATTCATAATGTGAGCTCTATGCTTAGCAGTTAGAAAAAAAAGAAAGAGTTTTTGACTCTTTAATTATGTTTCCAATGGATTAAAGGGATTTTTGTCAGTTAATTTAGCTCATGCATAGTTAATTGACATTGGCATTGCCACAGACTGATTCATGTCAGAATTTCCGATACATGGATTCATTTGGTACTCCAGCTTTTATTAAAATTATGTTACCTTAAATACCAGTATCATGATGAATTTTCTAAAAATAGTGGGTTTTTTTTCCGTTTAATAAGAAATCAACTAGATTTCTGGCACATCATAATTAACTCTAGCTATTAAATGTCAGCAGAAGTTACTAAGAGATTGATCTCGTCCTTAGCCAAGAGAGACTGAGAGAGAAGTCATGTCTTAAGACCATCAGAAGTGCAGATAAATTATCATCTCCACCCTCCCACACTGCCCCTGTCCCTATGCTTGTCAAAGAAATATGGTTCAAACTCCACACCCAGTTCTTTCTGATTGCCACTTCACACTAACTCTTAGATCACGTGAAGTTTTCCTCTGCAGCTCTAAAATGATAGAGGGAAAGCAGGCTGTACGTCAAAAGCTTCCTGTGTCTTCCAACTGTCTTAGGATATTTACTTATTATCTAATTTACTCATTTATTTATTTGCACCAAAGACTGCAGTGAAGGCAAGGCTGCCTTTGGCCAATGACAGGAGCTCTGCCTCAAGCTCCCCTGGCCCACAGCAAGGGCCTGGGCCTTGTCTCCTTTCCAGCCATGTGTATATCACATAGCCCTGGCATAGGGGCGCCTGGAACATTCACAGCCCTCATTCAGCTCATGAGCTTCCCATCATCATCCTGCAGAGATGTGAGCAAGAGATGGCTCAGAGAGAAAAAACTCTTGCTTACTCTTGCACTAAAAAGCACTGCTAGCCACTTGTGGCATCATTGCACGTTCTGCATACATGTGTTTTGGGAGGTGGTTGGAGTAAGGCCTTTAACAAATCCTTAGGACAAAGAGATTCACCCAGAGGTTCCCACATGTGCTCTTCTGCTTGTCTCAATGTAAACTAGGTTTGAAGGGTGTTGCTGTTGGGTGTATTTTTGCCATCTCCCATTATTTCTCCTTTCTGTTATTTGACAGGGCAACCAAAGTGTGTATTTGTGAAAGCCCACAGGCTGCCTCCCTTGGCGAGGTCCACATTTTGATTTTTTTTTTAGCAGTAAAAAATAAGAGATTAAAAACAAGATTGGGCAACACCAAGACAGAGACCTGGACAGAAAAATTGAATAGGATTAAGGCTGTTCATATGAGCGCACCTCTACACAGAGCAGCTCAATCTCCAAAACCTCTAGTGAGATCGCCATAAGCTGAGATCCTTAGACAGATTAATTGCAGGCTTATTCCTTCCTGAAGAACTAAACATAATTCAGCCTGAATTTTCAAAACATTATAAAGTAATGAGCTGGAAATTGTTATCACTATACCGTACCCTCCAGCGTAGGAGTTTTACTATCTCCTGTATACGAACTGCTATATCTCAGCATCCTTCTGCATGTGAGCATGCCTGCTATGCAATATTTACTGCTATTCAAGGATAACAGAAATCTAGGCCTGCATGCATATAGTTTTGTCTCTCAAAAATAAAATCCTTACTCTTTATTGCATTGATGGAGCCAGTCTCTTCATAAAAGTATGCAGCAGGAGGAATAAAGAGAAGTAAGGAATACTTGTTGTTGAACAAGTACTTGTGCAAAGGGGTAGGACTAGAAGATTTCTAGAGGTCCCTTCCAACCTCAACTATTCCGTGATTCTGTGAAAAGAGACAACAGACACAATGTGAAACTGGAGAGGTTCAATCTGGATCTGGTTAGTAGGCCTGGTGATGATGGGTTTACATTTGGACTTGATGATCTTGAAGGACTTTTTCAAACATT